>QMFG01001345.1:0-35898 GCA_003314545.1 Ramaria sp. MG151 | reverse complement strand
TTCTTGTTCTCTATTCATTATGGTCATTAACTAGAATACATGTACTTTAGCTACTTTTCCGATCCTTCACGGACTACTCCCCATTCGCCCTTGCCTCCGAACGTCCCAGTATATAAGTAGCACATTCGCATGCATGTTCTTTAGTTCAATTATTGTACGTCTACTTGATTGATCTGCTCAACTTAACAATTCGTTGTGAACAATCAAAAAGAGTAACTTCATTTCGAAGTAAGTCCTATAAAACCTATTACTTTGGATTTGATCACACTTCGGAAGAATGTGATCATGATGGGTGTGATCGGCGTGGACCATACGGTTCATCCGATCCACGAGGTAGAATCCTTTCAGAATATCTATCTCTTCGGAATTATGCACTTCTTCGCAAACGTTCCGAAAGCCCTTCGCTTTTTCTGTAGGATTACCTTTCATTTTCGGACACCATCCTCTTCATGTGGAAACCTTTTCCAATGTTATTGCTAACAATACATTTGTTCATAACATTTGACCTTGATAATTGGATTCTGACACCCCTTACCAGGTATGCACCGATATTGTACTTAGTTCCCTTTTAATCTCATTCTCTTCTGGATCCCCTTACCAGAGTCTGATTGGCATTGTGGGTAGGCTTTAGGGTTCGAGTCCCTGAGTCAGGCCTAGGGAGAAGGCCAGGGCTGGGTGGTGTCCCGCTGGTTCTAGCTCCTAGCATTGCCCAGGAATCAGTACCAGCGTGAGTTGCCCTTACAGCATCATCTATAGACACAGACATCTATAAGAGCCTATGCAATTCCTCGAATCTCTGCCAAGGCATAGTACATGTCAGAATCCAAATAATAGCAATAGATGTTGTGGATAAATGTTGGATTAGTAAAAGTGTTCGGAAACATCCCTAATAGTAATAGAGTGGGTTTGGAAAGCAAATGGAAATCCTACAGTAAAAGCGAATGACTTTCGGAACGTCTGCAAATGAAGTGCATAGTTCCGAAGAGATAGAGGTTCCGAAAGGATTCTATCTTGTGAATCGAATGAACTTTGCAGTTTATGTCGATCACAGTCAATAGTCTTACATTCCTTGAAGTGGATTTAACTAATAAAAGTTGAATTGAAGGGCTTACTCAAAAAATATACAGTTGTTGGTAGAGTTGAGTTGGGAGCGAGTTTGGCAAGTGCAAGTAGAAAATCAAGTCGACATACAATAATTGAACTAGGGAATGTACATGCGAATGTGCTAGCCTATATACTGAACCATTTGGAAGAAAGAGCGAATGGGAATGAGTCCGTGATGGTTAAAAAGTAGCTAAGATACATGTATACTAATTAAAGGCCATAGGAAACAAAGAACAAGGGTGGTAGGAAAATTGTGAATGAAGAAAAAGATTAACGGACCCATAATAACTCTTGAAACATGTTTCCGAATCACATGGCTCTTCGGGTAGAATTAACCGTCCCTAAATCCTTCGGAGGGTGATCCTGAGGGTCTAGAACATTCATATCATAGAACATAATGATATAGAATGTCATCGCAAGCTTCCACACAATAGAAACAACTCAATCAATGAGTTCATTGGAAAAGATGGGGATAGTCAGGGTGCTTCTTTTCCAGAAAAGATTATGATCGGACCTGATTATTGATCGTTTCACTAAACCCTTCATGGAGTGATTCCTGAACTAGATTGGGTGACCGGATCAAATGTATGTGAAGCATTGATGCAAGGGTGATTCGGAATTCGGAAAATCCATTCGGAAGGATTGGTTCGGAAGGACAATGATGTAGATGAGGTGTCCATATTGTGATCGTGACAGTACACTAGATTTATAGAAGAGCTATTAAATAAAAGCATGAAAAACTGCCAAATTTACCTTTCCTGACACTTTGAGTCAAAGAATTATCAAAAAATCATATTGTGCAAAAACTTCACAATAAGATTGAAGAAAATTTCAAAAAAAAACTAGCCCCCTTATAATAAGCTTCCATATACATCAGCGCTGAGTTCAAATATGCTTGCCCTGCGCACATTCTTAGCTCCAGTCATACATCTTCAACATCTGCCACCTGACTCCACCCCCAGAGGAAGGGGATATTTCCAGCACACACAGAGCAAAGGAAACATAGAGGAGATAGTGTACTACTGTCAGAATTCAATTATCAAAGATAAGAGTGTAGATAGATGTAGGGTTAGTAGTATTGATCGGACATGTTTCTAATAGTAATAGAATGATATATGAAAGTAAATAAGAGTCCTACAGTAAAAGTGAATGGCTTTTGGAATGTTTGCAAAAGGATGCATAGTTCTGAAGAGATAGATATTCTGAAGGAATTTTATCTTGTGGATTGAATGAACCTTGCAATCCATGTCGACCACAGCCAAGGATTTCACATTCTTTTGAAGTGTGTTTAAACTAATATAAACAAAGTTTAGAGCACTCACTCAAAGGTGAAGTTGTTGAGAAGTTGTTGTTCAAGGTAGTTTACGATAAGTTGGCAAGTTTGAGTAGAACAATCAATTATGTTAGGAATTGAGAATAATATCTTTAGTTAAGTTTCATTGGCCAGTTCCTAATTGTTTCTGCCCCTAAGCCCCTAAACTCCTATTTCTTCATGTATAAGTAGTTTACTTAGGTAGCTAAATAAATCAGTCAGTTTTAGCCTGGCCACTCACCTTAGTTGAGTCCGTTGTTTAAGCAAGAGTTAACTGTTCTCTCGCTTTGAGTATTTTTCTTTCTGTCTCGTCTCTCACAGCCGGCTCGAGTTAATGCCATGCTACTCTCTTCGTTCATCGCTCCGCCCTCTTAATTCTTAACATTGGGAATACGAATTATGAGAAACAGGGACCTTGGTACGATTCATATTTCCCAACCGTCGTTCATTACTACCATAGCAAAATGTTTTAACGTTACGCCAGGACGAGCAATTAACTCATCAATGGACACAAACATTGACTTACGAACTGAAACGATGGATGACACCATCGACATCCCTTATGCGTCACTCATTGGTAGCATAAACTATTGCGCGGTAGCAACTCGACTCGACATTGCGTACGCTGTCAACAAGTGCACACAATTCATATCACGCCCTACACTTGTTCATTGGGAGGCGGCCAAGCGAATCGTACGTTACCTGTTACACACGAAGGATCACAGCATAGTCTATAGATCCATAGGAGAAGGGATTGAAGGCTATGCCCATAATATCGCAGGGTATGTCAACGCTGATTTTGCAGGAGACCTTAACAACAGGAAATCAACATCGGGCTGGCTATTCACTTTTAACAGCGCACCCATATGCTGGGCATCGAAGAAACAACGTATCGTGGCACGATCATCAATGGAGTCCGAATTAATCGCGGGATCATTTGCATCGGCCGAAGGCATCTGGATCATCAGACTAGGAAACGACTTCAAACATTCATTTATCCCCATTCCCATATTCACCGACAATCAATCTTCCATTATATTCTCAAACAACGACATCAATAATAACCGTACCAAGCATATCGACATTCACTTTCACTATACACACAATCAAATTACCGACGGCAACATCAAGCTTCATTATATTAACTCGTCCAACAACCCGGCTGACATCCTTACCAAGGCGCTTAATGTTCGCAAACACGCCCACCTCCTAAATATTTTAGGAGTTTGTTGTGTTTGAAGGGGAGTGTTAGGAAGGAAATTGAGCAAAGATATGGACATATTTCTTGACTATTTTTCTTTTGATATTTCTTTTATTTCAGCCATCATTCCCATCACATCACCACAGTTTCTTTTATTCATTCTACACTCCAAGTCGAGGGGAAAAATATCCCACATATCCTCAACAGTCCATTGCATCATAAAATCATTTCGAGTCAAGAAAACCAAGCCCACAACAAGTCAAATCGAGTCAAAACATCATCATGAGCCAGGGGAACACCATCTCCTCAAAAATCACTTAAAATATTCATCCGAGTCGAGGGACCTACATATATGCGGTCCAAACGAGCCTCCTACACCCTATAACATTCCTGGAAGTATTCTCCCAACTCCCTATGCGACTCCACAACTCAAATCCCTTAATTGACTCTATGGACATCCAGGGGCAAGTCCCCTTGACTTTTTCCCTATATTTCCCCCCCCCCCTCTTTCTATTGATCAATTTTCTATTGCTCCACATTCCATTTAACCCAGAACAAGCTCCACACCACTTCGCATTTAACCTCCTTTATTATCCTGAACATTTATGAACAATATTCTTCCATATTTCACCCCTAGCCCCATTATCATCCCTTTTCCCTATTTTATGACATTTTTCCGAGAATATCATGCCTCAAAACTCCTGAATTATTTTGTATATAAGAAGGACATTATCTATAGTAAATAACATTGGGTTTTCCAGTCATTTTTCGAGTTTTTAAGTTGAAATTCTTTTCAAGAGTGTTATTATCACTCTCTGTCTATCTCTACTTGCTGCTGTATCTCTTAATTCTTAACAAATTAGATATACAATAATTGAACTAGGGAATATACATGCAAATGTTCTACCTATATACTGAACAGTTTGGAAGGGAAAGCAAACAGGAAGGAGTCTGTGAAGGTCAGAAAGTAGATAAGGTATATATATACTAATGAAAGGCCATATAAAACAAAGAACAAGGGGAGGTAGGAAAATTGTGAATAGGAAAAAGATTAATGAACTGGAAATATATCCTGAAATATGTTTCCAAATCGCATGGCTCTTTGGGTAAAGATATCCTTGTGCAGATCTTTTGGATATTGAACCTGAATACCAGGAATAACCATATCATTAAGCTTGATGATATTGACTGTCAGGGGAGGCTTTGAAGGAGTAGAATTAGCTCGATGATTGAATGTATTTTTGGAAAAGATAGGGATAGTGATGGGGATAGTCAGATTGCTTCTTTTTCAAGAAAGCTCATGATTGAACCTGATTATTGATTGTTTCACCATTCCTATTTGAGTGATTCAGGAAACCTGATGGACGATGTGAAAGTTCAAGTATAAACACCTTGATTGAGGAGATAAGAGTTTGGAGCCATTCAGAGAGTTTTGTTCAGATTGAGATGTATGGGAGTGTAAGGGGCAAGAATATGATCGTGACAACTACTTGTAACAGTCCTAGGAGGCTGTAGATTGCAACTGAACCATTGAGTTTCACTAGAATGTAAAGCAGCAGGTAAAAATTCTGACTAATATCTGATTGGCTGGACTTTGATATAAGTAAGTAGAGTGCTGTCCTACTCCACCTTCTGAACCATCCAAACAACCTTCTCCCAAATCAATACTTCAGAATCCAAACCATCGCCAATTTCGTCACACATGAACCATTCAACATTCCATCACCCTTAACACCCTGACTCACCCTAATAACATCACAAGGACCCAACCAATAGATCAGGTCCTGTTATTAGCCTTTCCTCAGAAAAGAAGCATCTACACTATCCCCATCACTATCCCCATCTATTTCTAGGAACTCAATATCAGGGTTGATTCTATACTTCTAAAAGCTTATGGTGACAAGACATACGATTTGATATGTTGACACATTCATCTCCGACATTCAGGGTCATTGTTTGAGGAAGTGAAACAAGGGTTCGTCTATCCGAAAAGACATGCGATTCAGAAACAGGTTTCAGGATTTATTTCTAGTTCATTAAATTTTTTTCTTATTCACAATTTTCACCCAACCCTTGTTCTCTATTTCCTATAGTCGTTAATTAGCATACATGTACCTTAGCTACTTTCCGATCCCCACGGACTCCTCCCCATTCGCTCTTGCCTCCGAACTCCTCAGTATATAAGTAGCACATTCACATGTATGTTCCCCAGTTCAATTATTGCACATCTACTTGATTGATCTACTCTAACTTAACAATTCGTCATGAACTATCTTGAACAACAACTTCACTTCAAAGTAAGTCCTATAAAACTTATCAATTTGGGTTTGAATACACTTCGAAAAAATGTAAAACCATTGGCTGTGATTGGCATGAACCAAAAGGTTCATCCGATCTATGAGATAGAATCCTTTTGGAACATCTATCTCTTCGGAGCTATGCACCTCTTCGCAAACATTCCAAAAGCCATTTGCTTTTACTGTAGAATTCCTATTCACTTTCAAATTCTATTCATGTGGAAACATTTTCGAACATTACTACTAACACTACATTCACTCCTAACATTCATCTTTGATAATTGAATTCTGACAAGTGCTCTCTAGAATGTTGAAATTACAGCTAGTTGTGATTCACTTCCTAATTGGCATGAACCAAAGAACTTATAAGTATGAGGTATCTGTGAAAGACCTAGGTTTCCTAAGATACCTCTGTAGAAAACACAAAAATCTTAAGAAACATCTTGAGATGAATATACCACCCCAGTATATACAATATTTTGAAGTAGCTATATTTCTCAATAGTATAAACACATATTTGTCACGATCACAGTCTGGACATTCATTTCACACTATCTTCGTTCCAAAGCGATACTTCCGAAGCATTTCGTCCGAAGCCCAAAGCATCATCCCCACACTTCTATCACTTTCATCCCACAACTCTTTGTCTATCACTTCGCCTCAAATACGTCATCTATTGAAACAATCCTGGTGAAACAATCAGTGGTCAGGTCCCATCATATTCTTTTTTTAGAAAAGAAGCACCCGGACTATCCCCATCACTATCCCCATCTTTCACCATGAAACTATGGATTGAGTTATTCATATTCACTCAAAGCTTGCGATGACATTCCATATCATTATGTTCTATAGTATGAATGTTCTAGACCCTCAGGATCACCCTCCGAAGGATTTAGGGATGGTTAGTGCTACCCAAAGAGCCATGCGATTCAGAAACATGTTTCAAGAGTTATTATGGGTCCGTTAATCTTTTTCTTCATTCACAATTTTCCTACCACCCTTGTTCTTTGTTTACTATGGCCTTTAAGTAGTATACATATGCCTTGGCTACTTCCTAACCATCATGGACTCATTCCCATTCGCTCTTGCTTCCGAATGGTTCAGTATATAAGCTAGCACATTCACATGTACATTCCCTAGTTCAATTATCATATGTCAACTTGATTTTCTACCTACACTTGCCAAACTCGCTCCCAACTCAACTTTACCAACAACTGTATAATTTTTGAGTAAGCCCTTCAATTCAACTTTTATTAGTTAAATCCACTTCAAGGAATGTAAGACTATTGGCTGTGATTGACATGAACTGCAAAGTTCATTCGATTCACAAGATAGAATCCTTTCGGAACCTCTATCTCTTTGGAACTATGCACTTCATTCGCAGATGTTCCGAAAGTCATTCGCTTTTACTGTAGGATTTTCATTTGCTTTCCAAAACCACCCTATTACTATTTGAGATGTTTCCGAACACTTTTACTAACCCACAACATCTATTGCTATTATTTGGATTCTGACAATATTACTATCAAATGGTATGTTATATTTCACTAGAAGTAACTTAGTGGTAGAACAAAAGAATATCTACCTGAACTGTGTGAGTGGCGGTCACAAGCCATGGTGCCTGATATCTTACATTTTTAGAACTAAATGTGACAACCAGTGTGCTGGTGGGAAATCCAAGTGTTATACAAGAAAACTTAATGAGAATTACAAGACATGGTTCTCAGAGTAAGAGGCTTAGACCATCTTCTGGCCACTCTTTTCCTTGCAGATTAGAGGAGATACCAAGTTTGTTGAAAGCTTTCACAGCTCATTCACCACTACCTTTGCAACCTTTAATCCTATCAAGGAATTCTTGCTCTTTTCCAGTAATCAATGCGGCACTAGTGGTGTTCATGTTTATATGTAATGGCTCAGAGCAAAGCAAGATCTGGTTTTGACTATGTTCCTCGCCTCAGTTATGGTCTGTAAGTCACAGAAGAGTATTCGGTTTTGCTGAATGATGTCCCGGGTGGTGGATCAATAAATATAAAGCGACTACTGGGCTTGACACCAATACTTCGTTCACATAGTATCGTACATATCTTGCTTATTATACACCAGCAATGCCATACGTGTCAACACGGTCCATATAGCAGATCTAGATGAACAGCACAAGGAAGCTTGTCCATTCTTATTACAACCACTGCGAACCTGCACAAACTCAGAGTAATTCGACAACAATACCTGTCCCATTAGAGTCAAATCAAAGCAAAAGATGGAATGTAGGAAGTGAAAACACACCGGCAGCTATAGTTTCCCCTCCCCTTCTCAGAAGCACTCGTCCCATTTCCTTGTTAACTTTGAATGTTTCTAGCGGAATAGCCGACACCTGTGCAGAGGGTCCGCTTATAGTAGCACCTCGTAAAGTCACCTCCACTTTAGCCGAAGCCAGTTTAGCGAGTACCCTGGTTTTGGAAAACGTAAGGTTGTATCTCGTCAGTCGGAGTCATGTTTAGAGGTCCCAACCTTGGATTATGTTTCAGTACCACGGACGTCGCTCGATCGAGGGTGGCTATAAGCCTCGAAAGGGTTGCGGGGACAGCTCGAGAATGGTGAAAAAGTTCAACCTGGCAAGAGATCAACGGAAAGGCACTTGGAAAGATAAATTGGTCTCACCGATGCACCCACGGTAATTGGCAACTCGATGTCAAAGATAATAACTTGAGCTACAAACTTTGTAACCAAGGGAACCAACTCTGTCGGAGGACATAAAACAGTTCCTATGCTGCATCCATTCGTCAGTACACTATGAGCTTATGGCTGGCAAAGCATTTGCCTTAAGTGAATTGGATCTATTGCAGAAAGATAGAGGGTGATGTTCGAGCCAGCAGAGGCCCACGGTACACTATCCTCATCTTTTTCGATGACTAAGTCAAATGATGTTAAACTAGGTATGTCGTCGATAATGTATGAGCTCACGTCGCACAATAGTGTTTTCATCGCCTGGTAAGACTCGTAGTCGCTCGCCCACCTGGACGATACCACTGCATACCCGGCCGGATACGCCCAGACCAGAAGATATCGATGTTTGGCCTTTAAACACATTCGAAATAGGCACTCGAAGTGGGAGATCAAGCGAACGTAACGGAGGGTCCAATTGATCTGTGAATGTGATTAAGGATGTAAGTTACTTTCGGTCGGAGGTGAATGGTCCAGCGCCCATACCAAGAAGGTCGATAAGTGTCGGGCCACTATACCATGGTATCGGGTTGATACCATTTTTTATTTGACTGACAAGATTTATACCTGCCATAGCGCTGGCGGGCACAAACTTCACTTTGGAAGCTAGGAAACCAGACTGCAACAAAAAGGGACGGAGGTCTTCAACTATCATATCGTAACGTTCACAGCTCCAATCCACCTTACAAAAACATCAAAACGTAACTCAAAATTATGCAGATTTGGGTATTTTACCTGATCTAATTTGTTCACAGCTACAACCACTTGTGAAACGCCTAAGCTTCGAACAAGCAGCAGGTGTTCTTTGGTCTGGCCGCCTCTTTGAAACCCAGCTTCGAATCCCCCAGGGGACGCGTCCACTACTAGCAAAGCGCAGTCTGCTTGAGATGCACCTGATATCATATTAGGAATGAAGTCCCGGTGACCGGGAGCATCAAGGACTGTGATGTTGCGACTCGACGTAGAAAAATTTTGGAGAGCAATGTCCATAGTCACGCCCCTAAGATCTTTGATCAGAGAAATAATAAAAGCTCCCACGTCGAAACGCGGGAGACGAACCTCTGCCGTTCTTCAATAGTTCCATCAAGCTCCCACGCCCAGCTGAAACTGCCTTTGCCTAATTTCCCACTGGCTCGCTCGTTCGCGATGCGCCTCTTGTCGTCGATCCTCCCTAACTCGTACAGCAAACGGCCCATCAAAGTGGATTTTCCAGCATCTACATGTCCTATTAGCGAGTGGAAATCAGAACAAATCATTGAAGATACTGTTTGGGATAGAAGTTGTGCACCTATTACGACTAAACTAATACCCTTTTTTCTTGGGCTATCCCCCTCCAATGCTGCTTTAGCTTGCTGTAGTACCTTTTCCCGCGCCAGTGTCACCTTTGGAACTTCTTCCACAAAATTTTCTGAGACATCTTGAAGATTAAGTGAAGCCATATCAAGCTGCTGCTGATCAGTGCCGCCACCCATGCTTTGAGGTTTTGATACTATGGTCTTAAGCTGTGAGGGCTTGGGAGAAGCTGCCCTGGAAGTGCCAGCCGAAAGCGTTTGGGAAGATAGTTTTTTCGGCTTGGGTGTTGATGTCCGCGCAAGGGGAAGATTGGCTTTCTCCCTCTCTCTAGCAGCTAAGACAGTGTCAAGGAAGTGTGGAGTCAGCATACGTCCACGTTCAGTCTTAATACAAAAAAAGGTAATGGAAGAGGAATTAAATATAGACAATCAGAAATGGCTCAAGTTCGGGGATTGCGGGGTACAAGAATGGTACCGCGCCTAGCATTGAGGACTACATCGTCGGGGCTTGGTGCATCAAAAGTGAATGACGAGTCTGAACCGCGAAGACCCAATGACAATTTCTGTGGTTCTGTCATGAAGGTTGTGGTCTCAGGTGTGTTTGGTCGAAGGAGTAAAATACGAGCAAACGGGGAAGGTGTCGCTTGCATTCGTGATGAAAACGAGTGAAAGAGGGGTAAGTCTTCAACAGGGGGCTGAACTACCATCGGAACCGGTCCCTGGCCTGTGGCAGATCTTTCGCGGACCTTCTGGATCTTCAATGCAAGTTTGGAAGGACCAGAGTTCTTTTGGGACGGTGAGGAAATAGGTGAGGAGGCTGTGGATGGCAATATACCAGATGGCGAAGATGTGGATGTATTGAAGGATTGTGATGCTTTCGCTTTCGCTAGAAGGGAGAGTTTGGATGGTGCTGTCGGGCTTGGCTGACTAGCAGTGGGTGATATGTGAGGTTGAGTATTTTTGTTTGTGATGGCCAAACTAGACTTTGAAGCAGCTGAGGAATTCGACGTCGAAGCATGTCCATATTCTCGAAACAAGTTACGACTCGATGCTAGGGCCAACAAGGAGGGCCTTGTGGTCTGTGCAGACTTCTTATGTGCCAAAGATAATCGTTGAAGCGCAGAGAGTGGTAATTCTGAAGGTGCTGGATCTGAAGCCGACTTACTTGTAAACATGTGGCCAGAGGAATGGGAAGTTTGGATCAAACAAGAACCGAAAGTGACCATCCCCCAGCCACTTAAAAGGAAACAGGGACGAAAGGAAGAAGAAAGAGAACAATCACGAGCTAAATACTGAAAGGGGTTAACTGAAGAATCAGTTCTCACCTTTCTTTTCTTTCGCCGCATTGCGTTTCACCTGTTCCTCTATACATTTTGAACACTTGTATTAGCACAGGTATAACCTGTCATTCAACATTCGCACCAAGTAACCATTCCACCGTTTTCTCAATGTCAAAGTAGTACTCCCATGCCACATCCTTGATCTGCACGTCTGATATGCCAGATGATGCTTCTGAACCAATGATGGATCTTGCTTGTGCGAGTGCTATGTCCAGCTGTTCTGATATAAGGTAAATGTTCTATCATCGACACGGGTTAGGACTGACGCTTACCCTGTTGTTCTGGTGTTATGTCCTCTTCACCACCATCTGAAAGGGCATCATCTTCAAGCTCATCTATAATTCCCCCGCGATCTAGCAACACATCATGACAAAAAAACAGAAACCATCCATACCTTTGATATTTATGTTTTTCACGAATCGATGTCGAGACATGAGTGCCGCGTCGGACTGAGCCAAAGCTGTGGGCCGACGCGTTTTGAAACTCTATTTCCGCGCAACGAAACACCAGAGTTACCATGTTCAATTTTTTGCGTACAGCTGCAGCAACTACCAGAGCACAAACTAGGGTATGCATTTATCATATCATTGGAACCCCGGCCTTATGCCCCATGACAGAGTTTTACGGCATCTTCGCGTCAGGCGGACATGGCAAAACTTACGCTTATTGGTCGTTTGGGCAGAGACCCTCTGGTTAAGACAACAACCAACGATAAAGAATACGTACTGTAGGCACATCCGAGTTGAACATTCTGTCTCCTAAATCATTTGGTTACTTTTAGTTATACTGTTGCAACAAGGAACGCGCTACCCCCACCCAACGAGGACGGCAGTACGCATCTCTTCACCTGTTTCTTGTCCCATAACCACGAATGTTATTGTTTCAGCCCGTCGAGATGCTACTACGTCGTGGCACAGCATTCTCTCTTTTAATCCCTCTGCCAACAATTATCTTAAAACTCTCAAGAAGGGGTTTCAAGTTTATGTTGAAGCCAATTACGAACTCAAAGATGCCGACCCCACAGCGGATCCAGATTCCCCTGCTGCCCAAAGACAAATATTTCTTCGCCATGGTAAAATCGGTTTAGTTGATTCATCACTTCAATTCATTAATTCCTACTCGTTATTTAGACATGGTCAAGGTACTCTCACGCCCCCCAGTAGTTGAAGCGCCCGAGGGAGAAGGGAATGCATAATTACATTAATACGCACTGGGCTTGTAATAAGGACACCTAGCGTCTGTAAGTTTATATCAATAAGACTGTCTTTGTGCGCACTCTTGGCCCCTAACAAGCACAGAATCCGAGTGAGGTAAGTTCTGTCACGCGCCGTCACGTGCCTCTGTTAGTCACGACGTCTGTGGCCGTAAATCCATACTTTAATATGGGAAATCATGAAACCAAATGTGTAGGCGGCAGAAACCGCTCCCTTTATCAAGCAGAACTTTTAGCATGCTCTTCACCTACTTGGTGCCCTCTAACCACTTCTAGTGGGCAAACATGAGCACATTCACGGTTGAACTAAGAACCATAGTGGTGTGGTTAAGGATGTCCAACTGATAGAACATGCAACGAAGTATCCGGGATGTAAAGCGACCGTATTTACCGAGTCCCCTAGAGATAGTAGACTAGTGTCACGCAATATGGAATCCGATCCAGCGAAAGGAGATATAGAACAACCAACCTGTAACTTGCATGGGTTGACGGCGAAGTGCTTTATTCTGAGGATGCTGCAGAGTTGATAAGAGAGAATGGGGTATGGGTATGGCGCGAGCGAAGGATCGTCTCCCCTACCCTTGCTCTCCGGGAACATTTCAAAGCTTCATCTACCGAGCGTTCAAATGCCTAGTCATGCGTCCACTAAAACACCCCTGCGTCCTGAGCTGGTGGGCCAGTCCTTTTCTTTCGAGCAACCCATATCAAGTCTTCGCACCTCTTTGAGACAGTTGCCAGGAAGGAGACTGAGGAGGGAGAGTGAAGCGAGCTGGCTGATCCGCGAGAGTCGAGGCATAGATGTTAAAGACCAGCAGAGTAGAACGTGGTAATACAGCAATATCATTCAGCGAATACTGTAGTATTGTGAAAAACCACTGAGCTTGACTCAAATCGGGGCACATCACGCATCTGGTCGGAAGAATCGGAAGCGTACAATTAGAGTTCGAGGACCACGCTCGGGTAGAGGCCGGCACCCCTCGCATAAGCATGAAGCACATTTTCCTCAAATTGCTACTAGTCATTAGAGAGATAAAATAAATTTAGCTGCTAGAACATCGTTGGTACATTACTTGCTAAGACATGTTGCAGAGACTTTGAGGAAATTTACAAAATTGAGTGACAATTTTAAGCTTGAGATATCAAAGAAATCAAATTGCCAGGCAAGTTCTAGCACTTTTCATTTTCACAAAGAATTTTTTTCAGGTCACATGACCTTGGCTATTGCTGTAAATGGTCTTTGGTGCACTTTTCTAGGCCTCAAGATCATGTCTCCCCGCTTGAAGCACAGTAGCAGGTGCTCCTAAGTCAAAATCTGTCAGAAATTGCATTGATAACCTGCAATGCCAAATCCAACCAACCAAAATTCATGTGGACACTGTAGAAGCATCAGATGGATATTTGAGCTTAGATTTTGTCCCTGAGAGATGCTAGTGGTTCAGATAAGGAGTGGTGCTGACTTTGTCATGTCAAAGCTTTGCAAGTAAGATTTATTGATGCATACTGAAAAGGTTTGAATCCGTCTGGTTCCAAACAACAAGTTGGAGAAAGCCAGTTCCATGTAACTACAATGCAGGATTATATATTTGTTGTTGCATTGAAATATAAAAAATATAATTTCTCTAACTAATTTCCGGGCAAATTCTGACACTGAATTTTTCTTGAAGATATTTTGCGTTCACATGACTTGAGGCACCTATTACATAAAGGTGCCGGTTCCTGGTGACCTTTACCTTAGTGAGACTATAGGTTGTGCTTCCAACATGGCATATCCAGTGGTTTTCTATCAGTGGGTGCCAATGGCAACGCATACACCTGAAGTTTCTGATTTTGTTTACCTCTTACAAGGTACAATGGTTCTCCCTTTTCAAAGAAGGTCGACAGTATCCTGGTTTTGAAAGGCATAGCGCACGCCAAAGTAAGCACAATCTCTAGACAGTGTTGCGCAACTCACACGCAGTGTTTTATAGGTCACTGTGAGTATGATTTACATTGACTTGCAGCACACTTAGCAGTCACGGCGGGATGTAAAGGTTTCAAGGATACTACCTAGGCCAGAGCTGTCTGACTTCTTGGGCGTTGCATATCGGCGGATTCCCATTCTAGCGATTGGTAACGACGTCTATTGTGATACCAGCCTAATCGCATCTGCTCTGGAAAGACGCTTCAATATTGTGGATGGCTATGGCACCATCTTCCCTCCTGTGAACAATACTCCAGGTGCAACTGATGCAGGCGTGCAGAAGGCTTTTTCAAAGTATTATTGTGACAGGGTACTGTTCACCCTTGCAGCAGGCTTATTGCCATGGGACAAGCTGCCCTCGAGTTTTCTGGCTGATCGTAGCGCAGTTTGTGGCCATCTCAAGAATTATACTTCTTGTAACTGATATAGGGACTAGATGATAGGGACTAAACTGGATCCCCAGGCCATGATGGCACAGCAGCCAGCTATCCAAAGCAATATGTCATCCCATCTGGTAACCATTACGTGCGCAAGAAAAGACTTACGTGACCTAATTGCATGCGTAGGACTTTGTCGAAGAACAACTATCAGATGGACGAGAGTGGTTGTTTAATACCGCATCCCCTGCATATTCTGATATATCCCTGCACTTCATCCTGTCGTGGATCCAACCAGGCAATGCCGGTGTTCTCAATAGGCAAAACTTTCCGAACACATTAGCGGTGAGATTCTTATCGTCACCCTACAGAATATTTCTGAAATAATACAGTGGCTAGATCGTTTTACGGAGTTTATAACACAGAAGGCTCAAGGAGGCGCGGGGTCGTCGCACACTTTGAATGGACAAAGCGCAGCTGAACTCATTGCTTCGGCTACCCATGAAGACCCTGGCGTAGTTGGACTCGACGAGATTGAAGCATCACGCTTAGGCGTGAAGGCTGGAACATCGGTCTGCGTTATGCCTGACGATTATGGTAAGCACAGTGCCATATAATCCAAAAAAAGTCCTCCTGCTGAATTGATGCAGGTCAATCGCATCCTACGCAAGGGAAGCTTGTAGGTCTTAACCGAGAAGAGATTGTCATCGAGACTAAGGGTTCTATGCCATCGAGTGTCAGAGTGCATTTCCCTAGGTTAGGTTTTGTGGTCGCTACACCGACATTGGAGTGAAGTTAAACGAATGTGTTATCAAATTCAAAAATATATTGCTGGTCAACAATATTTGATTATGTATTGGCGACACGCGCAATATTTGCCGCTGTACATACGTAATGGCATTCGCTCGCGCGCTAACAGCTTCGGTTTTCCTCTCAATGAGCCGTCCACAAAATATTGAGCCTGCAGCTGCAGCTTCCCGCGCAGCACCCGAGGAACCTTTCGGTTTCAAACAAATCATTGGATATGCGCAGGTATCCACCAACGGTTTCTCGGGATTTCCAGCACTTACACAGCACTGATGTGTAGAAAGCTCTTATTATTTACGTTGTGACGCAATTCGGTGAGAACAGTTAGCTTGTATATTCCAGTGATGTATATTTGATATCAATTTCTCACAGTGGGGTCGATGTTTAGCCCAAAGGCTCCATCGCAACCCTCAGTGCCTCAAGCTGTTCCAGGAGATGGTTCTACGCAGGTGCCCGCCGGCGAGACCAATCCCTTCAACTTGCCACCAGTCTCAGCTGTTCCAGCATGGCCGTTAGGTCCAAAGATAGAAATACACTTCCATTTGTCTACCTCACCTGAACCCCGAGATGTTTTCTCGAGCCTGGGAAAAAAAGAAGATCTTCCCAGTTTTGTCTGGGATAATATTGTGCGACATTTGGTTCTCGCCTTTGCCCTGCTTCACTCAAGATTAATCTTGTTTTCCTAAGACTTTCGGTGACTGGAGTGATGATTCACGAACGATGGAATACTTGGTCGACATTCCGGCAGTGAGCATGTTGAGCAGTCCTCGGGATCAATGATATTAATAAGGATCCAGGAAGTTCAAAGAAATGATAGTTCCTTATTTGCCCACATCTTTGTGGTGAAGGATAACGCGAGCCCTAATCCAGCGAGCCCGAATTTTAATCCTCAATCAGTTCATCATTTCGCCAAACGTTCATAAGTTTATCTCCACAACATAGACCCAACTGACGCATACTTGCAGTTCTCACGCGCTACATGCCTAAGATCAAGGTTCGGAAAGAAAAGAATCTACTTACCTCAGAGGAGTCGTCTCCAGAGGAAGACGAGCCCCAAGCGGATATCATAGCACCATACTGTGACGTTTTCTACCTCTGTGATGGCCTTTTTTCTGAGTCTAATATTCATTTTAAGGGCATTCAAATTTAACTTTGACTCTCGTGTCCGACAATCCGGCGGTCCCTTATCAGAAACTACCACCAGTCGTATCGCAATGTAAGTCATATCATCGCGTCAAATTCCTCATTCCTTATATAATGTACAATCATGACGACGACAAGATATTTCTCTTGTCCCTGGTGCACGCGATCAGACTGGAACCCAAGGATTTTATCTGCCCATCATTTTTCCAAATGACTTTTGGCATGTCGGTCATATTGCATTTCGTTATCTGCTCCATATGCTCATTGGTGCCGTGTAATTTTGCGTAGCTCCGCAGCCAATTAGTAGAAGTCAACTCCACAACCCCAGCACTCCCGCTGCGGGTCACTTTCTACCCTATCTCATACATGAAATTCCAGATGTATTCGACGCTTACGTCTGGATTCGAGGAAGCCGCGAAAGGTGGTCAGGGCGCTGGCTCAGCCGAGATCGATGAAATCAAGCGAATGCTAGTAGAGACCAACCCTTATTTTCTCATGCTCACAGCAGCCGTCAGTGTGCTTCATATGGTGTAAGTTTCACCCCCGTCCACACGTCCACCCCTGGCCTACCCTTATATCTCATGTTTTCTTAGCTTTGAGATGCTAGCTTTCTCCTCAGATGTCAGGTTAGCATTGAACTCCCATTAGCCTATATTTGGACCAACCCTACACTTCAATAGCCATTGGAGAAATAAGAAGGAACTCACAGGGGTGTCGGTTCGGTAAGATCTTCCCACCGCAAATACTGCCATTTCTGTAACTGACTAGACCTGACGTCTCAGAACGGTTTGTTTGGAGGGCTCTCATATTTCGCGATAGAACATTGACATCACTTCCAGATTGTTACAAATGTCGTTGTGCAATTCGTCATTCTCCTTTATTTGATGGACAACAATACAGATACAAGTTGGATGATTCTCTTTGGGCAAGGGATGGGCATGTTAATCGAGGCATGGAAGGTGACTAAAGCCGTGAACATTAAGGTCTTACCTGCGGCAAAAGGTTCAATTTTCCCATATCGACTGGACATTCAAGGTATGTACGGAAAGGATGCTATTTCGAGACCAAGAACATCACCTTTCCTTATACAGACAAGCATGTCCTCTCTGAAGATGAGAAGAAAACGCAAGAGTATGACATCTTATACATTTTATCTTTTGATCTCAATTATATCTTGCTTACAGATATGACAAGGAGGCATTCCGCTACGTCTCTTATGCTGCAGTCCCATTACTTGCAGGGTATTCCATCTATTCCCTGATCTACGAAACGCATCGAGGATGGTACAGTTTTATTATTTCAACACTTACCTCATTTGTGTATCTCTTTGGATTCGTGAGTGCAAAATAATTCTGTAATTGCGTTTTATCCTGGCTTAGACTTTGTAGGCCCAGCTGGTACCTCAGCTAATTATTAACTACAAACTAAAGGTACGTGCAACCAAATACCGTTACTAACTTAATTCTAAATATATGTCAGAGTGTTGCCCACATGCCAATCAAAGTATGTCAACCACTTTTAAGCATCCGAATTCCGCTGGTATTGACTTTTATCAAGGCTATGATCTACAAAACATTATCAACAGTAGTAGACGATTTTTTCGCGTTTGTAACATCTTTTGATTGCCTCGATATATGCTTACTGATGAGTCATACGATTCTGATTTACAGATTTTGCATTAAGATGCCAATTTTACACCGGCTTGGTTGGTTTTTCACTTACACTATAGTTTTCATGAGCTTTATTATGTTCACAGCATGCTTCCGGGACGATGTCGTGTTCTTGATCTTTATATACCAGGTACGCCGGTATTCCCGTTCAGTGCTCATTTAATCCTTCATTACTGCAGCGCTGGATATACCGGGTCGATCCTACGAGAGTTAATGAATTTGGCCAGGTGTTGGTCCCACAGGAGGATTCGAAAGAAGAGTCTAAGAAGGACAAGTAACTTTGAGGGACACTCACTGCGAATGTATACATGTTTCTATTACTGGAAATACTTATGAGCGCTATGAGAGTTGGTCAAAGTACGATTATGTAACTTTAAACCAGTCTGCATGGCTCCGAAGGCGAAATTCGACCCAAATGATCCAACAATTCTAGCAGCAATCAGTTTGTTCTTGTCCATAGGTTTGACACATACGAAAGCTACAGAGACAGTGCGCAATCCAAGGAACGCAGCATCGCTTAAGGAACTCATCGATCGACATGACTTGGCGACCAAAGGACTCGAAGAAAAACAAGGGAATCTAATTCTTCATCTAGCGGTACAGGGGACAAAGTTAGGATCAGATGAACGAGAATACGTCACGAATGCCGTGGTGGAAGGCAGGCTGAAGACAACTGACCAAGTTACAGGTATGCCTTGCATATCTATTTCTCAAGGCTACCGCATGTCCAATGCACTATATTAGCTTCGCTCAAATACTTGGAAACAACTCCTTCACCCATTGACGATCAGCAATTTGACTTAGAGTGCGGCGTTGGTGTGTCGATCTTAAGGTGTCTTCAATACCATTCATTAACTATGAATATAATCAGGGGTGGTTGTTACTCCAGAACAAGTGTATCAATCCGTCATGGATTATGTGGCATCTAATCCATCAGATCTCTCGGCTGGCTGGACTCATCTTTCTTCTGTCCTTTCGGGCGTCAAGAATACTCCAACATTACGCTGGGCGAATACCCTTGACGTGAAGACCGCTGTCGAGCAAGTGTTCACAGAAAAATATGGTCCCAAGGAGGCGACGAAGCCGAAAGTCAAAGTAAGCTTATCAATGGGGAAGTAATGACGAGAAAGCTTACCAATAGAGTCGCAGGATATTAAACAACCAACAAAACTCAAAGCAGATTCGAAACCCACGACTACTTCCAATGACACCACTTCCGCGAAGGCAGTCTTCGGGCAAGGGTTTTTGGGAGCCCTACACAAGCCTGGAGAGAACCCTCAAATAAATGCCAAACTTCGAGAGCAACATCTCGCAGCCACAGGTGGCCAAGTTTGGACGCGGTTTCCTCCGGAGCCCAACGGATATCTTCATATCGGTCATTCGAAAGCAATATTCGTTAATTTCGGTTATGCAGCTCATTATGGAGGCCGTTGTTACCTACGTTATGATGACACAAACCCCGAAGCCGAGGAAGCTCAATATTTTGAGAGCATCTTGGAAGTCATACGTTGGCTTGGGTATGAGCCCTGGAAGATTACTTACTCGAGCGACTACTTCCAGCAGTTGTATGAACTCGCGGTGGAACTTATTCGACGTGACAAAGGTTATATATGCCATTGTACTGGTATGTAGGATGGCTCCTATCTTTTTGTTCTATAATCTACATCAACTGTACACTCCAGGCGAAGAGATCAAAGCTAATCGTGGGGAAAAGGAGGGTGTGTCTAGAAAAGCCTGTGCACATCGCAGTCGCCCTATCTCTGAATCGTTGACCGAGTTTGAAGCTATGAAGAACGGTAAGTACCGTCGCGGTGAGGCAATCCTGCGGATGAAGCAGGATTTGGAGGACGGAAATCCTCAAATGTGGGATTTAGTTGCATATCGAGTTGTGGACGCCCCTCATCATCGAACTGGAGCTAAATGGTGTATTTATCCTACTTACGATTTCACCCACTGTCTCGTTGATAGCTTTGAGAACATATCGTGAGCGTGTACATTAATGCAACTTGCAGGTACTAATCTTTTTGCAAATTCTCCAGGCATTCTCTCTGCACAACCGAGTTCATTCTGTCCAGAGTCTCCTATGAATGGCTTTGCGACGCTGTTGAGGTTTACAAGCCCCGCCAATCAGAGTTCGGGCGACTCAACATTCAAGGGACTGTTACCTCAAAGCGGAAAATTTTGGCCTTAGTCAAGGAGGGCCATGTGCAAGGTTGGGATGATCCTCGCCTTTTCACACTTGTTGCACTTCGTCGTCGAGGTGTCCCTCCAGGAGCAATAACGTCGTTCGTCGGGTCTCTGGGCGTGTCGAGTTCAATGAGCACAGTAGAAGTTTCCCGTTTCGATCAGGCAATCCGGCAGCACCTAGAAAACACTGCTCCACGACTACTAATGGTCCTGCATCCACTCAAGGTGACAATTGAGAACCTTCCAGAAGATTACGTTCTTCAAGTCGAAAAACCTTTGCATCCAAAACTTCACAACGCTGGCACAGTTACCATCCCATTCACACGAAACATCTATATTGACGCGGATGACTTCCGACTCCAGGACTCCAAAGATTACTTCCGCCTTGCACCGGGAAAAACCGTTGGACTTTTCCAAGCACCTTATCTGATCACCTGCACATCATTCAAAACTGATCCATCGTCCGGCGACGTGGTCGAACTGATCTGCCGTCTTGAGGACGGCAAGGATGGTGCCACTCTAAAAAAACCCAAGGCATTTATACAATGGGTCGCGCAGCATGATGCCTCAGGTAGTCCCCTGAGGATCGACGAAACGCGTATCTTCCATCCATTGTTCCAGAGTGATAACCCCGCTGCGTTACCCGATTATAAGGATGATCTCAGCCCAAATAGCCTCGAGGTTGTGAGAGGTGCGCTCATGGAGGTAGGCTTCTGGTCTGTAGCCAAGACGGCAATGATGGATGCTCGTGAGGAAGGGACACTGAGGACCCAGAAGGCTCTAGCCAACGAGCTGGTGGCTACTCCAGGCAATGCAGAAACACCTAAACCAACTAGTGAGCAATTGATTGGAAATGAAGTTGTAAGATTCCAAGGTCTTCGCGTAGCTTACTTCACGCTAGACAAAGATGCACATCTTAGCTGTCTAAAAGAGGACAAGATAGAACCCGGAAGACGAGATGGTGATCGACTCATACTCAACCGAATCGTGTCACTCAAGGAAGATTCAGGAAAGGCGTTTTAGACATAGATTCTGGTTTCATGATACACTTAGAACTTGTACGTAATACAGTGATAAGACCGTTTTCAACTGTCTGAGGTGCTCTTAACCGTCTGATCGATGATGATAATTAGTCTGTATATTGTAAGGGAATATGCGAGTCGAAAACCGGCGCAAAATACAGACAGGAACAAAGCACGCCATTACGACGTCATACTTCTCCACATACCAGCCTCTGGAATTATGCTACGCGCCTGAAGGATGCTCAGTGCGTGGTGTCGTCCACGCTCCCCGTCACTGATGCCCTGAGAAGTATCTTCATCCTCGATTTCTTCCTGTTCGTTAAAATCAAGAGCAGGACCGGGATCAATCGAACGTGTACGATCCCGCTCTGCATACATCGCTCTCCGAATTGCTGTGGCTGAATTCAGTCGTGAATTTGTCAACTTCAGAGGAGGAACAAGAACGCCATGTTTATCGGTCAAGCTAGTCTTGGGCTCCAATTGGGGCTGATACTGCGCTAGGGGACGAATCTGCACGGGAAGCGAACTTGCATACTGGGAAGGGTTATGCCAGGTATCACCTGTTAGAAAAATTTGGTCAGCTTTGGCTATAAGTATAAAAGTATGTCATACTGGTTAGACTCTCACCGCTAGAGACATCACTACCATTATCAATGCTGCTTGAAGTGTCATCACTTCCCTCCTCGGCGATGGCACCCTTGACCTTCTTTTTCTTGTCTCGTGTACGTTGATAGAACATTTCCCAAGCCCGGCCACCTTCTTTCCATGCATGTCGGTGACTCGGGGCTGAAGCAGCTAATAAATTCTTCAGTTCAGCTTCTGCATACTCCCTATTCAATGAAGAGATCTCCGGAAGTGGTATTCGAACTCCTCTTCCGGGCTCTACAAGTGTATGTGAAGTAGCAGTGCTATTCAAGACTGGTGATGGCGGGGCAGGTTGTTGTTCATGGGTAGGCGTCTCCAGCGATCGCCTCGTGACTACACGATCGACTGCCGGAACGGAGGAGCTAAGTAGAGGGAGAGCATCGGCTAAACCGACGGATCTCCTTGTAGAGGAACCGATCCAGTTCGTATGTCCATTTGTTAATGATTGGGGAAAAGCCGCACGAGGAACTGGCAACGAGGCGGCCTGTGACGCCTCATTAGGTCGTAGTTTGTATGAAGACGTACGAACAATAGGCTGAGGTTGTGCGGGTCTTGACGAAGGATGCGAATCTGATTCTTGGTTATCCTCATCCCATGGCAGGTCATCTAGGTCAAACAGCTCAACTATGCCTACTAGTAAGCAGACGTTACTTTAGTAGGAAAAGAGGACAGACCTTCAGCGTCAGGTTCACTGCTCTGCTTTGTTGCAGTCGTATTAACGACAGCCATTTCGGGTTGTACATTAAATGTCACCCTTCGTTTGGCTTTACTGGTTGAAGTTGGACCAGATTCCATCTGTTTTGGTTCTGATTGGCTGCCCGACGAGGACAGTTGTGTGTCACCTTAAGTTTTGAAAAGTCGGATCGCCAAGGTACCAAAGAAGGGTGAAGTACAAATTAGTTGCTTTCTGAGCTCCGGAATAGTTTGAACTTCACCTGTCGGTGCAGGGTTTGCTTGTCCTGGAGGGGGAGCAGATTTTGCCTGGACTGCACCTATACCTAAATTTTTGGAGGTGCGTTTACGCGCTCTGTCCCTTGGCTCACTGTCATCTCCACCTCCAAGTCGACGTCGCATTTCCCCTTCCCCTTGAGCCCATGCCATGGAGCTCGCAATGTCCACATTTGTATCCATGTTTCGTTTGAAGGCACCGGGGTAGTAAACATCATCATGGGGTGGCGGGGAACTGGATGAAGAAGCTGAATACCGAATGCCATTCACTCGGGACGAGGGAACACCAGAGTTTGAATATTGAGGTACATTTTCCGACATGTTTGTTTCTGGAACTGGAGATCGAGTCGGAGTAGGAAGGTGGGATCCTGTTTGGATCCGTGACGCAGAGAGCAATGATGTGGAGGGCGACATAGATGTACGAGGCAACTTGTCCACTTGCGTAAGCGACCGGACGATGGGGCTAAAATCCCGAATGGACATTGGCACTCCTGATTTCGCGCTTGAAGTAGGAATAGACGTGTCAGACTTGGGGGGTAACGAACGCCGGCGCTCTTCATTGACCCGACCAAGCATCTCCTTCCACCCTTCACGATATGCCCGCCAAATCTCTTCTACGTCTTTACGCAACTGAGCTTCTTCTTTTTCAAGAGCATCAAGCTTTGCCTTGGCAAAAGATCTTGTCTCCTCTTCTGCCTGTTGACGCAAATCAGTTGATTTCGCCGTAGCGAAGTTGGCAAGTGAAAGAAAAACAGGGTGGGAAGGTGTGAACGGCGGCGGGGGAAATAAAGGTGGCAGAGATGGTAACAGTTGGGTATGTAAGGGAAAAGACTTCGTGGAATCATCAGCAGACGGGGGCAGCCATGGCTGCGAGGTAGGTACGGACTCAATCGACGAAGGCCTTGGTGCATCAGAAGAAGACAGAACACCTATAGAAAAGGTACGAGAAGGTTGCAAGGATCTCAAATGCTCCTCGATTGAATCTTTCCCTACCTGCAAACTGTAAATGGACTTGACGCGAGTAAATAAAAGTGTACACACTAAACAACCACCCTGCCCTACAAAGACCTCGACCCAACCACTTTTGCTCAGTAACGTCTCCTGCTCCAACCAATCTTCTGTAGGAACAACGGGACCCTCACGAGCCTCATATCCACGGGATATCTCCTGGGCTACTCTATACGTTGGAGTCTTGCATGCTAGACAAGAGAGCGCAAGGTGCTGAAGCAACTTGTTCTGAGAGCCCTTTAACTCCTGGGCGCGGTCTCTTGTCCTCAGAGTAAGATAATGGTGGCTCTGTGTAGTGTAAGAGACCGAAGACGGACAAAGGTAAACCGACGACGTACGATGTGTATACCGTCTTCACCAACGAAGACACGGCGATAGTCTGCGTCCGGCGTGGACGCTGGGGCAGTACTGGCGCTGTCGTATGCGTTAATTGTGATATTGTGACAACGACAGCTGTACTGCTGCACGACGTTGCCTACTTGAGGCGAAGCCATGCTGAAGCTGGTGGCGAAGACGGTAAAAAGAAGAGAAAGGGTCGCAACTCTTTACGGACCGGGTCCTTGTCACCCGGCACGGCTCGCAATCACAGCTGTTCACGAAGCGCCGTAGGTTCGGACAAGGAAATTGCCCCTGGCAGGGCCCTAACAAATTGCCGTCTTGGCTGCTTTGTACCTAGTGATATGAGGTCCTTACCCCAAAACCGCAACCCTCTTGCACGGCCACCTCAAGCATGGCGGATACTCGCCAAATCCTGCACCGTAGCGCAGCACCTCAAATTAGTGAACACTGCACATCAGATCAGCTATTTTCCACTGGAAAAAAACTAACTAACGCTAGACGAACACACCCTATCCGCTGGCATCTCAAGCTGAGTCGCCGGTCTGTAACAGTTGCTTTGGAAGTGCCTCGAAGTCAGGCAAATTTACCCAGTTTCCCACTCCACTTGCCTCGAATATCTTCAACGTCTCTCGACGTCGTCACCTCTTTAGTATATCATCTCGACCGAAGCTGTTCTCTGTCGGGCAAACACCATTATTATAATCCTATCTATAGCTACAGTAGGGAGCTTTTTAAACTCGTGTCCCATGACTTCTGTTCTCCAGCTGTCGTCACCTCTACATCACTCAAAACCAGCCTTTACACTTACAGTCCACGGATATAGGCCAATGCGTCCAAAGGTCGTCTGTATATCGCCATAATCGTTGCAGGTAAAGAGCACTCCCGGCAAGGTCGATGTTTCCTCAGGCAGCGGGCGTTCTTCTGCATCGAGTCCATGATCGACGTTACGTTGAAACATATGACGTTATATCTCACGCATATATCTGCCGCCACTAGGTGATATTCAACATTTCTAGCAGAGAGCGACCAGATGGTGGATACCCAAATTCTTTACAGATGACCAGTAAACTAAACCGTCTCAGGAAAAGAATGCTGAGGGTCAGTTGTGTTATATTCGGTATTACCAAAGAGAAACTTCAGGAAGACAGTATGGTATCAAACGTTGGCCACCTCAGATATGTCTCTTAACAGTCAACTACTCTTACACCAACATGGCTATGCAATCTCCCGGATGCAAAGCTTTTTAGTTCTCCCCTACTAGCACTTGGTGAGGTCCATAAAAGAGTAAGGATTGCCCTCCAGGTTTCTAGAGTGGAGTCAAAACTAATGTATTACAAATTTCTAACTAGCAGTCCTCAAGAAAGACGTAAAAACGATGGGGGAGGATAAGATAGCAGGATAACCCATGCGAGGTAATCTGTGGACTATTACCTATCTTGACCGCGCCGAACAAATCTGGCTGAAAGCCCGGGAATACCCCTATGTAACTAACCAAAAAAGACGAGGTTGTATCCCGACAACATTCCACCATGTGAATACCGGTAGGACATAAACTTAGCACTGTGAGGCACAGCAAGGTAGGTATGCAATACAAAAGCATGACCAGTATACCTTATGTACTTCAGAACGATAGTAAAGTGCTGAAGTTTTGTTAGACTTATAGGATGACGGGAAGACGTCGTGTCCAACGAATCGTTGTTTTCCAAATCAAATGAATAGACTGGTGGCTAAGAGCACAGTTAAAAGTCAAAGCAAAAGCGGTAGAATATCCTTTACAAATTCTTCAAGCCATGCTCTTCATGCTACATGAAGAGTCTGAGTAATAAGTATGTCACCCTCTCCATGGTGAGCACAGAACTCTGGAGCACGCTGTGCAATACAAAAACACGATCAGCTTACCTTACACGCAGAAGAAGCCTTGTCCAACACCGTGGAATGAATGACAAGACGCGTCCCTCGTGACAAATCGAGGGTTTTTAAAGACTTACAGCCTGGAGCCCTGCCACAGGTTCAAAGGCACTGGAATTAACCAGGAACGGAAAAGCCGGGGAGGTGGGCGTATCAACACCCCAAAAGTAAGATGAAATGGTATAAGTCTCTATCAGGGATATGGTGAATTGAGGGGGACCATCAGCCAAAATGCACGATGTGGCATTACGGCATGGCGATGTCATAAATTTCTCAATGACCAACGCGGGAACACCTGTGTATCTACCCTTCCGAGTCAACGTTGATGATCACATATTAAACTAGAGGCGCCACGGACCGTCCTTACTTCGACAACGATTGATTAGACAGGCAGCATGATCAATGAGTAATTGCGCCCCAATTAAATCGGCTCTTGGTAAGGCCTTGAAATCCAGCTGGTCTACCATTGTGCATTGTGTCTCAATGATTCTATTGCTCATTATTGAAAGGTTTACTATTTTTATCTGGAAGTGCTGCCTTAGTTTGCAGCACATGGCAGGCCTCTTGTTCAAATACCTAACATTCTCTATGCAGTGCCACAGATAGGGTGATTCATGGCTTGTGAATATTTGCTAACGAGTAACATATGCATTGCTTAGATTACAGACATTGCTTGGTCAATGCTCTGTTCTATGTCCTTTACTGACTGGATCTCATTAGAGCAATGTAAGTGCCCCATGTGTTTTCTCAGCCTTGCATAACATATCACAGTCTTGATGGTATACATAAAAGCACAATTCTTCTGAACCACCCAACCCTTAAAGAAGCTTGCTGAGAAGTATCTTGGCCCCTTTGAGGTCCTTGGCCAACTCAGTTTACACTCCTATACTTTACAACTCCCAGATAGCATGTGCACAGTCCACCCCATCTTTCACATCTCCATCCTCAAGTTGTGAACTACCTCAGCAAAAAGTCTTTGGACAAACCACCTCTAAGTGAGTATATACATATTATTGATAACAATCAAGAAAGCTTCTAAACAATATAGTTATATTGACTGTGACTGACATGTGTTAAGATTGTGTGGGCATATGCAATCTACATTCAGGCCAAGTCTCTTACTCTGGCTCCAGCAAGTGGGTATGTATGGCCAGTCCTATAAAGTTGGACTTACAACCTTTTTATTGTATGATTTCTTTTTCTTAGTTTTTCACTTATAAGTAGGGGGTTAGAGACCCAATCACTTCAGTGCTTTGTGATGAAGACTGAAGTGAGTAACAACTCTATGAATCTTACAATATTTACTTACATCTTATGATAGTCCTTTTTGTGCTTAGGTAGTTACTCTAATATTAGAGTGCTTCATGATGAAGACTGAACCCTTTTTGTGCTTAGAACTTTTATGACATGGACTTGCAGAAGCCATTCAAATCACAAGATAGAATTGGGAGATCTGTCTCTTCAGAATTATGCATACCTTCACAGACATTCTGAGAGTCATTTGCTTTTACTGTAGGATTGCTATTCACTTCTTTAACATCAGTAGAACCTAGCATTTAACATCCTCTTTGTATATGAATCACTGGTTAATGTACACTAAACCTGAGTTCCAATATCAACTAAGTGTCAGGATTCAATTATCAAAGATGAATGTTAGGAGTGAATGTAGTGTTAGTAGTAACATTTGAAAATGTTTCCACATGAATAGAATGGTATTCAAAAGTGAATAGGAATCCTACAGTAAAAGCGAATGGTTTTTGGAATGTTTGCGAATAGGTGCATAGTTCTGAAGAGATAGATGTTCTGAAAGGATTCTATCTCATGGATCGGATGAACCTTTTAGTTCATGCTGATCACAGCCAATAGTTTTACATTCTTTTGAAGTGTATTCAAACCCAAATTGATAAGTTTTATAGGACTTACTTCGAAGTGAAGTTGTTTTTCAAGATAGTTCACAATGAATTGTTAAGTCAGAGTAGATCAATCAAGTAGACATGCAATAATTGAACTGGAGAGCATACATGCAAATGTGCTACTTATATACTGGGGGGTTCGGAGGTAAGAGCGAATGGGGAGGAGTCTGTTGGGGATCGGAAAGTAGCTAAGGTACATGTATGCTAATTAATGACCATAGAAAATAGAGAACAAGGGTTGGGTGAAAATTGTGAATAAGAAAAAGATTTAACGAACTAGAAATAAGTCCTGAAACCTGTTTCTGAATTGTATGTCATTTCGGATAGACGAACCCTTGTTTCACATCCTCAAACAAGGACCCTGAGTGTTGGAGATGAACACGTCAACATATTGAATCATATGTCTTGTCACCATAAGCTTTTAGAAGCATAGAATCGACCCTGATATTGAGTTCCTAGAAATAGATGGGGATAGTGATGGAGATAGTGTAGATGCTTCTTTTCTGAGGAAAGGCTAATAACAGGACCTGATCTATTGGTTGGGTCCTTGTGATGTTATTAGGATGAGTCAGGGTGTCAAGGGTGATGGAATGTTGAATGGTTCATGTGTGACAAAATTGTTGATGGTTCGGATTCCGAAGAATTGATTCGGAAGGATGTTGTTCGGATGGTTTGGAAGGTGGAGTAGAACACAAATCATGATCGTGACACTAAGATACCCTAATAGATCCATGTTCTCTTAATCCTCTTGCTCCATTCGCTAAGGTCATGCCTGAACTTTAGGTAAACTTGGGCCTTGTCCAAAATACAGGGACACACTGAGCTGGCACAGCATATAAATGTCAGAATTCATTTATCAAGGATAAAAGTCATGGATGAATGTAGTGTTAGTAGTACTGTTTGGAAATGTTTCTAATAGTAATAGAGTGACATTTGAGAGTGAACAGAAGTCCTACAGTAGAAGTGAATGGGATTCAGAATGTTTATGAAAAGATGCATAGTTCCGAAGAGATAGATATTCCGAAAGGATTCTATCTTGTGAACTGAATGAACTTTGCAGTCTATGCCAATTACAGCCAATGGTCTCACATTCTTTCAAAGTGTGTCTAAACTAATATAAGTAAAGTTAGAGTACTCACTTAATGTGAAGTTGCTGTTCAAGGTAGTTCACAACGATTTGGCAAGTTGGAGTAGAACAATCAAGTAGACGTACAATAATTGAACTAGCGAATATACATGCGAATGTGCTAGCTATATACCAAATGATTCAGAAGCAGGAGCAAATGGGAAAGAGTCCGTGAGGGTCAGAAAGTAGCTAAAGTACATGTATACAAATTAAAGGCTATAGTAAACAAAGAACAAGGGTGGAAGGAAATTGTGAATGAAGAAAAAGATGAATGGATTAATAATAATTTTTGAAACATGTTTCTGAATCGCATGGCTCTTTGGGTAGGGATAGCCATGTGCAAATCTTTTGGAGGATGATTGTGAGAGTCTAGAATGTTCCTATCATGAAGCCTGATATGGGATGTCTGTAAGGGCATCCCTCCTAGTGCTCACAGATGCCTAGTAGGGGGGAAATCCAAAGAGAAAAGTCTAAGGGTCCCACTACCAGTGAAATAACTATATACGACTGCCTAACGCCCACCCAGGGGCACTCCTACATGGTGTCAACCTTACCTGGCTTCTATCCCCATAAGGTGTTTCATCCCTGATGAAGGCCAGATGTTGGACTGGGTGTTCAGGTCAGACGTTTGGGTTACCCCCGAGGTGTGTTGAGGTCTCGGGCCCTACCCCCAAGGCGGTCTGAGATTTTGGGTGGTCCAAGGTTTTGGACCAGAGGCCTGAGACTTTGGACTAGTAATCAGAGGCTTCGGGTCAATGACCCGAGGCTTTGGACAGAGGTTCTCATGCTTAGGATTTGTGCCTTGGACATGTGAAGGTGTCAGAGGTGTAGAACTTGGTGAGAGTTGGTTGTCCCCTAACATCAGCCTCCCCCCCCGAGAGTGCTGTGTCCTCGAAGCACGAGCCATGATGGTGTCGAAGGCTGTTGAGCGAACCCTCCGAGGTGCTCCGGAGTGTGTTTGGTAGAACTCTCGAACTTTGTTTGGGGCCAAAACATCTGCTTCCGAGACCCAAGTGTTCTCCTCGTACCCATACCCTTCCCATTTGATTAGGAATTGTAGTTGACCTCTGTGGAACCAACTGTCAAGGATCTGCTCTACTACATAGTGCTCGGCTCCATCCACGAGCTTGGGTGGGGGCGGTGGCTTGGACTTCTGACCAGGAATGGGGTCTTCGGGTGCTGGGAGAAGCTTGACTAAGGTAGTGTCAGAATCCAATTATTAAAGAAAAGTGTTATGAATGAATGCATGGTTAGCAATAACGTTAGAAAATGTTTCCATATAAGAAGAATGGTATTCGAAAGTGAAAGGTAATCCTACAGTTAAAAGCGAAGGGCTTTCGGAATGTCTGCGAAGAAGTGCATGATTCCAAAGAGATAGATATTCCGAAAGAATTCTATCTCGTTGATCAGATGAACCGTGTAGTTCATGCCGATCACACCCAATATGATTACATTCTTTCGAAGTATAATCAAATCTAAAGTGATAAGTTTTATAGAACTTACTTCGAAATGAAGTTGGTCTTTTTGATTGTTCACGATAATTTGTTAAGTCAAGCAGATCAACCAAGTAGACGTGCAATAATTGAACTAAAGAATATACATGCGAATGTGCTACTTATATACTGGGACGTTTGGAGGCAAGGGCGAATGGGGAGTAGTCCATCAAGGATTGGAAAAATAGCTAAAGTACATGTATGCTAGTCAATGACCATAGAAAATAGAGAACTAGGTGTCACGATCACAATATGGACACCTCATCTACATCATTGTCCTTCCGAACCAATCCTTCCGAATGGATCGTCCGAACTCCGAATCACCCTTGCATCAATGCTTCACATACATTTGATCCGGTCACCCAATCCAGTTCAGGAATCACTCCATGAAGTGTTTAGTGAAACAATCAATAATCAGGTCCGATCATAATCTTTTCTGGAAAAGAAGCACCCTGACTATCCCCATCACTATCCCCATCTTTTCCAATGAACTCATTGATTGAGTTGTTTCTATTGTGTGGAAGCTTGTGATGACATTCCATATCATTATGTTCTATGATATGAATGTTCTAGACCCTCAGGATGACCCTCCGAAGGATTTAGGGACGGTTAGTTCTACCCGAAGAGCCATGTGATTCGGAAACATGTTTCAAGAGTTATTGTGGGTCCGTTAATCTTTTACTTCATTCACAATTTTCCTACCACCCTTGTTCTTTGTTTCCTATGGCCTTTAATTAGTATACATGTACCTTGACTACTTCCTAACCATCACAGACTCATTCCCATTCGCTCTTTCTTCCAAATGGTTCAGTATATAAGCTAGCACATTCGCATGTACATTCCCTAGTTCAATTATCGTATGTCAACTTGATTTTCTACTCACACTTGCCAAACTCGCTCCCAAACCCAACCTTACCAACAACTGTATATTTTGAGTAAGCCCTTCAATTCAACTTTTATTAGTTAAATCCACTTCAAGGAATGTAAGACTATTGACTGTGATCGACATGAACTGCAAAGTTCATTCGATTCACGAGATAGAATCCTTTCGGAACCTCTATCTCTTCGGAACTATGCACTTCATTCGCAGATGTTCCGAAGGTCATTCGCTTTTACTGTAGGATTTCCATTTGCTTTCCAAAACCACTCTATTACTTTTAGGGATGTTTCCGAACACTTTTACTAATCCAACATCTATCCACAACATCTATTGCTATTATGTGGATTCTGACACTAGGGTGGGGTGAAAATTGTGAATGGGAAAAGGGTTTAACGAACTAGGAATGAGTCCTGAAACCTGTTTCCGAATCATATGTCGTTTCGGGTAAACGAACTCTTGTTTCACCTCCCTAAATGATGGCCCTGAGTGTCAGGGATGAACTCGTCCACCTATTGAATCGTATGTGTTGTCACCATAAGCTGTTTAGAAGCATAGAATCAACCCTGCTATTGAGTTCCTAGAAATAGATGGGGATAGTGATGGGGATAGTGTAGATGCTTCTTTTCTGAAGGAAGGCTAATAATAGAACCTGATTTCTTGGTTGGGTCCTTGTGATGTTGTTAGGACGATTCAAGGTGTTATGGGTGATGAAGTGTTGGATAGTTCATGTGTGACAAGTCTGCCGATGATTCGGGTTTCCAAAGAGTGGATTCGGAAACGTGATGTTCGGGTGGTTCGGGTGGTTCGGAAGGCGGAATAGATCATAAATCATGATCGTGACAGGTAGAAGTCACTAGGAACGGGCACCCCCTTACATAAGCATGAAGCTCATTTTCTTCAAAATCGCTACTAGATATTAGGAGAGGGATAAAACACAAATTTAGCTCCTAGAATATGTTTAGTATATTACTTGCTAAGACTTGTTGCAGAGACTTTAGAAAAAAACACAAAACTGAGTGACTAGTAGCAATTTTAAGGTCAAAATATCCAAAAAAAATAATAATATTTTTTTTTGTAATTCCCGCGCAAATTGTAGCACTTTTCATTTTTCATGAAGAAAATTTTGCAGGTCACGTGGTCGATAGCCGAGGTCACGTGCCTTGGCTCCTTGGCTATCGATCACGTAAATGGTCTTTGGTATGGACAGGATGGGTAGACTGTAGTGGGGTGGTAGCAGTGGAGACATGGAAGCTCAGTCCTAGTTTTATTGCAGAATTATATTTTTGTTTTAGCATATTAAAAAAAAAAATTTTTTTTTCAAAACTAATTTCCAGGCAGATTCTAGCACTTTTCATTTTTTTGTGAGAAGATTTTGCGCTCACGTGACATAGGCACCCATATTACATAAAGGGTGCCTGTTCCTAGTGACTTCTACCTTACATTGAACACCGGATGCAGCCAATGTAAGGGCAACCCTCCTAGCGCCCGCAGGTATCTAGTAGAGGGGAAATCCAAAGAGAAAGTCTAGGGATCCCCACTACTAGTGAAAAAACTATATACGACTACCTAACTCCCAACCAGGGGCACTCCTACACGCTGTCAACCCTGCCTGACTTCTATCCCCATAAGGTGCTTCGACCCTGATGAAGGTCGGATGTTGGGCCAAGGGTTTGGATCAGATATTCGGGCTCTGCCCCGAGGTTGGTTGAGGTCTTGGGTGGTCTGAGGTTTCGGACTAGACACCCGAGACTTCAGGTTTGTACTTGGAAGGTTTGGGTCAAGGACCCAAGGCTTCGGACCAAGGTTCCTGCACCTTGGACTTGTGCTTTGCATGTGTAAGGGCCTTGAAGGTGGAGGATTTGGTGAAAACAGGTTGTCCCCTGACATCAGCCCCCTCCGAGAGTGCTGCGTCCTTGAAGCACGAGCCATAATGGTGTCAAATGCCATTGAGTGAACCCTCCGAGGTGCTCCGGAGTGTGTTTGGTAGAACTCTCGAATTTTGTCCGGGGCTGAGATGTCCGTTTCCGAAACCCAAGTGTTCTCCTCATACCCATACCCTTCCCATTTGATCAGGAACTGTAGTTGACCTCTGTGGAACCGACTATCAAGGATCCGTTCCACTACATAGTGTTCGGCCCCATCTACGATTTCGGGTGGGGGCGGTGGCTTGGACTTCCAACCAGGAATGGGGTCTTCGGGTGCCGGGAGGAGTTTGACAATGTTGAACACCGGGTGCAATCGAGCCATTGACCGTGGTAATTGGAGGCAATACGCATTGTGTCCAACTTTTCTTTGGATGACATATGGCCCGAGGTAGCAGTGCGCGAGCTTCGGGGACAGTCGGGTCATCCGAACATCCGAAGCATCCAGGAAGACTCGGTCGCCCACCTTGTATTCTGGAGCTGGGGTTTGGCGTTGGTTGTAGTACTGAGCCATGTCATCCTTTGCCTTGGCTAACGCTGATTTGGCCGCTTCTAACGACTTCTCCATTCGGTCTTTGAACTCGTTCACCGTCTCCATGTGGGATTTGGGCTGTCTTGGTTCAAATCCCATGCGCGGATGTTGGCCTGTGTCCAACATGAAGGGTGTCTCCTGGGTCACAGAGTGTACATGGTTGTTATATTGAAACTCTGCAAGAGGGAGGAGCTCATCCCAATCATCTTGGCGTTCATCAATGAAGATCCGAAGATACTGCTTCAATTTTTGGTTAATGCGTTCGGTCTGCCCATCGGCTTGTGGGTGATAAGCTGTAGTGGCCGCGAGTTTGATACCGAGTAGTCGGTAAAGTTCTCGCATGAACTCCGAGACGAATTGGGGGCCTTGGTCAGAGACAATCTGTCTCGGCAGTCCATGCAGCTTCCAGACATGCATGAGATAGAGCCGAGCAGCTCCTAACGCTGTGACTGTGTGTCACGATCATGATTTATGATCTGTTCTGCCTTCCGAACCACCCGAACCACCCGAACATCACGTTTCCGAATCAACTCTTTGGAACCCGAATCATCAGCAGACTTGTCACACCTAAACCATCCAACACTTCGTCACCCATAACACCTTGAATCATCCTAGCAACATCACAAGGACCCAACCAAGAAATCAGATTCTATTATTAGCCTTTCCTCAGAAAAGAAGCACCTACACTATCCCCATCACTATCCCCATCTATTTCTAGGAACTCAATAGGAGGGTCGATTCTATGCTTCTAAAAGCTTATGGAAACAACACATATGATTCAACATGTGGACGCGTTCATCCCCGTCACTCAGGGCCATTGTTTAAAGAGGTGAAACAAGGGTTCGTTTACCCGAAAATGACATACAGTTCGGATACAAGTTTCAGGGTTTATTTCTAGTTCGTTAAACCCTTTTCCCATTCACAATTTTCATACCACTCTTGTTCTCTATTCATCATGGTCATTAACTAGCATACATGTACTTTAACTACTTTTCCGATCCTTAACGGACTACTCCCCATTCGCCTTTGCCTCTGAACGTCCCAGTATATAGGTAGCACATTCGCATGTATGTTCTTTAGTTCAATTATTGCACGTCTACTTGATTGATCTGCTTGACTTAACAATTCGTCGTGAACAATTAAAAAGAGCAACTTCATCTTGAAGTAAGTCCTATAAAACTTATCACTTTAGATTTGATTATACTTCGAAAGAATGTAATCATACTGGGTGTGATCGGCGTGAACCATACGGTTCATCCGATCCACGAGATAGAATCCTTTTGGAATATCTATCTCTTCGGAATCATGCACTTCTTCGCAAACATTCCGAAAGCCCTTCGCTTTTACTGTAGGATTGCATTTCATTTTCGAACACCATCCTCTTCATGTGGAAACCTTTTCCAATGTTATTGCTAACAATACATTTGTCCATAACATTTATCTTTAATAATTGAATTCTGACACTGTGTTATTACTATTGGATTATTGTAGATAGAAGAAATATTGAATTTTGATACTGCAGACAGAGATATCACCTC
>QMFG01001343.1:0-10889 GCA_003314545.1 Ramaria sp. MG151 | reverse complement strand
AGTTTGGTACCATGATGGTATACAAACTGGAAGAAGCTGCATGTATCATGGGAGATTAAATGAGATAGATATTGTTAGAAGAGTATCTATAACATCAAATATCCATGCTTCAATAGTTGTGTATAAAAAGGATTAAACTTATTATAGCAAATACATGTACAATTATTGATGATCAGTAAAGACTGCTGAAAGTGCAAATATAAATCACATGGTACATTTTCATAAATCTGAATATATTTGTGAGTATATAACTGGCAGCCGGATTCTTACATTTTCATATATCTCAATATATCTGTAAGTACATAAACTGTATTATCTATGGATATATATAACCCATTATTAAGGTAAAGCAACATGAAAACCCTTGTGTTGATACAAACATAGTATTTATTAATCATATTATACTCTTCTGGTGGTAGTATTCAATGCTATTAGTGACCTTGAAGGCAACCAAAACCAAATACTTGCCTTGGTAGCAAAAATGTATAAGCTGTGCAAAGAAAAAAACAAAAGAAATTTCTGGGAGGGTGGGGAGGGGGAATCGGACCTGCTGTGCGAAGCATCGGCCTACTTTCCACAAGTTCTATTTTGATTAGTTAAAACTATTTCAGGGAATGTAAGATCATTGGCTGTGATCAACATGGACTGCCAAGTTCATTCGATCTAAGAGATAGAATCCTTTCGGAACCTCTATCTCTTCAGAACTATGCACTTCATTTGCAGACGTTCCGAAAGCCATTCGCTTTTACTGTAGGATTTCTATTCACTTTCCAAAACCATTTTGTTATCAGTAGGAATGTTTCTGAACACATGTACTAACACAACATTCATCCACATCTTTTATCACTGAAATTTGGATTCTGACACCAATGTTCAGGTGTTTGTCAATGAAGGATCAGAGGGTTTCGAGTTTGGACCAAGAGAGCGAGTAGATCGGGGGTTGAGGAGGTTCAGTGCTGTCCTCGAGAGTGATCTTGAGGTTGTATGGTCAGTGAGGTGCCAGAGTGTCCACCCTAGACTTGGAGAATACGTCCCCGAAGTCCCGATAGTCTTCAGGTATGCCTTCTATGTCTGCGGGGGTCGGAGATAGCGTGCTGAGAGCTTGGTCGGGGCCAGGTTGAGGCAAAAGGTCTCGTATCCCTTTAATTTACAGGCGCGAGCGAATGCGGCTGCATTGATTAGGGCAATGCGAGGAGCCTCAAGCTTTGGGACAGATTCAGAGGGTGACTTTGGTTTGGCTGTAGCAGCGCGAACTTCAGACATTGGAGGTTCGGCTAGATTATCCAGAGGGGTGCTCGGAAGGTAATACTGCCCAATACCCAGTCAATCAACAATCAACGGATTGTAGCGGGTGAGCCAGTTGTGCCCGAGCATAGCCAAACAGGACGAGTCTAGTGGGGTGACATAAAAGTCTACTGGGAAAGTTTGGTCAGAGGAGAAGCGAATAGGTAGTTATACTGCTTCAGTAATTATGGAGTTTGTACTGCCATCAAATAATCTAAGAGGGATTGGGTCTATGGTTTGGGTTTGGAGGTTGTGTCTACATACAAAGGTGGATTCAAGGAAACAGTGTGTGGAGCCAGAATCTACTAATGCTTTAAAAGGAGTGTTTAGAATAGTTTCGGAAGACAAATTAACTACAAGAGACATAGGACTAAAAAGAGCGGAAGCATTCAGTCTAACCTCTATGTTGGCATGTTCAGGGTCAACGCAACCATCGGGACGTGCAGAGGCCAAAGGGTTGTGGATTAGTTTTTTGCCTTGGGGATTGTAGCCATAGGTTTGGCTTTGGCCTCTGAGGGCTGGTTAGCTGCCTGCACCGCTTGGGCCTTTGCTGCAGCTCTCAGACACACGCTAGCTTTGTGGTCCATACTACCACAGACCAGGCACAAGTTCAGGTCAAAGTGACACTGGCATTCTTGGGGAGTGAGCTTGCCTTCGGGCCTGAGCTTACCCGAGAGGTCGGGTCCCTTCAGCTGAGGTGTGGAAGGCTTCACAGCCTCTTTGCCTTTGGCCGAGGTACCTTGCTGTGCCTTTGGGGTCGTGTTCAGGGCCAGGGCAGCCGATTTCTTGGTTTGAGGTTTGGGCCTTGACGATGACTGGGTCGTCTCACAAGTGAGCTCGCCTTGTCCTTCCCAGTATCATTGGTCGATCCATTGAACCAGATCTTGGAGCTTATCCAGGGTGTGGGGTTTGTCGAAATGAATCATCTAATCTTTGATTCGCTTTGGGAGGGCAAGATAGGCCTTCTGAAGCAATGCTTGGTTGTTGTAGTCAATGAATGAGGTGAGGCAATAGAATTCAACAAAAAACTTGGTGGCCTTGTGACTGTCCTTCATCACGAGGTTCTCAAGGTCTACTTTGGCATCCGCTACTGCATTGTACGGGCTGAAGTTGATCATGAGTTCCTTGGTGAAGCTATCGTAGTTGTTGCACCACTCTTGTTCAAACGAGGATGTCAGAATCCAAATAACAGTGATAGATGTTGTGGATAGATGTTGGGTTAGTAAAAGTGTTCGGAAATCTTCCTAATATTAACAGAGTGGTTTTGGAAAGCAAATAGAAATCCTACAGTAAAAGCGAATGACCTTTGGAACGTCTGTGAATCAAGTGCATAATTCCGAAGAGACAGAGTTTCCGAAAGGATTCTATCTTGTGAATCGAATGAACTTTGCAGTTCATGTCGATCACAGCCAATGATCTTACATTCTTTGAAGTGGATTTAACTAATAAAAGTTGAATTGGAGTGCTTACTCAAAGAATATAAAGTTGTTGGTAAAGTTGAGTTGGGAGCGAGTTTTGGCAAGTGTGAGTAGAAAATCAAGTTGACATATGATAATTGAACTAGGGAACATACATGCGAATGTGTTTAGCTATATACCGAAGGGTTCGGAAGAGAGGGTGAATGGGAATGAACCCGTGAGGATCGGAGAGTGATCAAGGTACATGTATACTAAGTAAAGGCCATAGAAAACGTAGAATAGTGGAGGAAGGAAAATTGTGAATGAAGAAAAGGATAATCGACCATCACCAACTCTTGAAACATGTTTCCGAATTGCGTGACTCTTCGGTTAAGGATAGCCATGCCTAAATCTTTCAGAGAGCCATTATGAGGGTCTAGAACGTTCATATCATTAAGCCTGATGATATGGCAAGTCATTGCAAGCTTTGAGTGAATATGAATAACTCAATCCATAGTTTCATGGTGAAAGATGGGGATAGTGATGGGGATAGTCAGGGTGCTTCTTTTCTAAAAAAAGAATATGATGAGACCTGACCACTGATTGTTTCACCAGGATTGTTTCAATAGATGACGTATTTGAGGCGAAGTGATAGGCAAAAGAGTTGTGGGATGGAAGTGATGGGAGTGTGGGAATGTTGCTTCGGGCTTCGGAAGGATTGCTTTGGAACGAATATAGTGTGAATTGAATGTCCAGACTGTGATCATGACAGAGGAGTCATCAGTGAGGTATGGCTCGAAGTAATCAAGAGCCATGCCTTTGAGGAAGGACAGGGCATAGTTGACCTTCGCAGACTCGTCCGAGAATGCTTTCGGTCGGGCGTGGAAATTCAGTTTGCACTGAAGGAGGAAGCCTCATAGCTTCTTCGGGTCTGAGCCGTCAAACGTATCGGGTTCCTGAATTTTCACTTTTGAGGATTCAGTTTTTTGGGGACCCATGAGGTCGGCGATCTTGGAGAGAGCCTTGGCAAGGGATTCTCCAACATTGGCATCGTTGTCTGACGGTGGGTCAGGGTCAGGGTCGGGGTCAGGGTTCAGATTGGATTCGGGTCGTCGTTGGGGGGTTCGCGATATGGTTCGGGGTCATCAGGGACCTCTTCCATGTGTCCCTCAGGAACTGAATGATCACGAAGGGGCATGTTTTGGTGTCGAAACAAAGGAGTTGGGGTTGGTGAGTTCCTTGCTCTTTGAGCTAGGATGGAGGGTGTTGCTCTACTAATTTGGTTTCGAGCAGTGGATCGGGTGGTTTGGGTCATAAGGACTGTCTGAGCTTCAGGAGTTCTGATATACTGTTAAGAACTGAGTCGGGGCGGCAGCAGAGACAAGGTTGGGACTCAATAGAGAGTTGACCGAGGTTCAGGGTCAGGTTGCCGAGGAGGGCTGAGGCTCGGCGAACGGATTAAATGGGACTTGGCTTCAGCTTATTTGCTGTGCCAGCTCAGAGTCCTGTCCCATATTTTGGACGAGGCCTGAGGTCACCTGAAGTTCGGGCATGACCTTAGCGAGGGGAACGAAGGAGCATAAGGATTAACGGTAGAATATATTTGGGTATCTTAGTCAATATCAGAACTGACTGTCATGTACATGGATAAGCAGCGTATATACGAGAGTGTTAGGGAATCGGCAACCAAATGACCGAGGTCAGGGTCGTAAGCTACAAAGGGAGAAGATCAAACGCAAGGTAAGAATAGGTGAAACATGGTGGTCAGGGATTGAATCGGTCGGGAATGGGTTCTAACAGGTTGGCATAGAAGAAGGTGTTGAGATGGCTGTATACACTGCAAGACCTGGGAAGTGCATTGCCATCGTAGGAAGCGCAATCACCAGTCGTGCATAGGCCACTGCATAGCCTGGCTCTGTGACCTTGAGGGATGTAAGCTGTTTCACCAGGTCTCCAATCTCCCCATCTCCTCCTGTTACAGCTGGAAGCTTCTCCACTGTTGTCACCACCTCACTCCTCCTCTTCATCTTCTCTTTTACGCTCTTCCTCACCTTTCCTTTTGCTCTCTTCTTTGCCACCCAACTCTCATATTCTGAATCTGAATCTGTCAGGTCGGAGGTATCCTCTCCCGAATCACTTTCAGCTGACTGATCCATGTCAAAAGCATTGCGGTCAAAAATGTGTTGGCCTGTGATTTTATCCCACTGCCATTATTTCTTTCCTTTTCTTTTCTTTCTCTGTGTCTCGCTCCATAGGCGCTTACATAAGCGCCTTATGTAAGCAGAAAATCTGCGGTTGGGACTTCTCTTTGTCCAATTTATTGACAAGTCCCAAGGGTTACTTTCTGTGTGACATTGTTAAGTGTCTATTATAGACTTTCCACTGCCAACAGGTTATGGGCCCCGGGCTCTAACAATTTCACACTGCAACCGCTCACTACCACCATGGCTTCTGACATCACCCACACAAACTCAGACGGACCTAGCTTTGGTCTCACTCTCTTAAACAATGTCAATTACCCTCAGTGGAGAGGAGAAATGCAAGCTGTACTTCAAAGGAAGAAGCTGTGGCAACTGGTGATTGGAAAGAGGACTAGACCTACTGTCATAACCTGACCGAAACCTCGGGCCTCCGGGCCCAAACCCCCGACCATCACGTTTCACCTATTCATAGCTTGTGTTTGATCTCTTCCCTTCATAGCTTACAACCCTGACCTCGGTCATTTGGTCACCGATCCCCGAACCCTCTCGTATATAATTCACTCATTCATGTACATGATAATCAGTTCTGATATCAACTAAGATACCCTAATACATCTTGTTAATCCTTACACTCCTTCGCTCCCTTCACTAAGGTCACGCGTGAACTTTGGGTGACCTCGGGCCTCGTCCGAAATACGGGACAGGACTCTGAGCTGGTGCAGCACATAAGCTGAAGCCAAGTCCCATCCGACCCGTTCACCGAGCCTCGGCAACCCTCGGCAACCCGACCCCAAACCTCGGTCGACTCTATCTTGAGTCCCAACCTTAACTCTGCCTCTGCTCCGATACAGTTCTTAACACCTACAGATGATGCAAAGGCCGAAATTTGGGATGAAGATGCTTCCATAGCTGCCTGTGACATCTTCCTAGGCATTCAACTTGATCAAAGGGTGCTTCTAAATGACATTGCTGAAGACCCGGTCAAAATGTGGCTTAAACTAGACAGCGTACATCTTCAAAAACATCCTGGAACAAGGTTCAATGCATATGACGATCTATTTGCAATTCACATGTTACCGGATGAATCACTCCAGTCACTCATGAATCGAGTTGACCAGGCTATAATATCCGTACAAAATCTTTGTCCTGCAACTTTCACTATAAAACAAATGGACGACGAGTTAGCATGCATGGCTATGATCTGGGCACTACCCCAGGACTACGCATCATTTGTCTCAGCAACACTCCTCCTTACTGACCTAGACAAAGAAAAGCTTCAAAGTGCCTTTGTCACTGAAGAAGCTCAATGTCGCCATAGGAATGCAGTACCTTCAGGATCAGCACTGAACACCACATCTACTGCTGCAAAACAACCCAAAATATGCACCTTCTGCAAATACAAAGGACATATGCAGGAAACATGTCACCAGTCTCTAGCAGCTCAAGCTGAAACCCAACATCAAATAACAGTCTCAAAATCATTAAGAGAACAAAACACACCCACTCCAAGTGCAAATCCTGCATTCAACACGGTCACAGCTTCTGTCACACAAGATCAACCTTCACTCACTGAATTTGCTGGAAATGCAAGTACTCTACATCTTGCACTGTGTTCTACATTTCCACAGCTCAACACTGATGTTGACTGGATTGTAGACACTGGGGCCACATCTCATATGACTCCACATTGAAACTGGATAGAAAATTACCAACCGCTTGTAATTCCTATCTGACTTGCGGACCACAAAGTCATCTATTCAGCGGGTGTTGGAAATGTCCAGTTTTCTCCAAAGATTAATGGAAAATATACATGTACTCTTGAATTTACAAAAGTACTTCATGTTCCAGCTTTGCGCAGTAATCTCCTATCGGTGCTTTACCTAACTCAAAACAAAAATGTCACAGTCACCATCCTCAAAGACTGGATTAACTTCTTTCAAAACAAAATCCTACTCTTCACTGCATCAGTAAACAGTCTCAACACCGCAGTTTTAAATGGTACTTGTTGAGGATATCAAGTATCCTCTAGTTACATTTCAATTCTTCATACTCATTCCACTACTTACATAGTCAACTTTAGTTATGATTTGTATAATGCTTAGATAGAAGCGCCGGCGCCGCACTTAGGAATGGCGCGGTGCTAATTGGGGCTCCTCAGTGTTTGTCTACACTGAGGAGGTAAGCCCACCGGTTCTTTACCTTTAGACATAGTAGCTAATTATTCTCTAGCTAACTGTTGTCTAGGTAATACTCTCAGTGTTTGTCTACACTGAAGAGCTAACTGTTGTCTAGTTATTTTTAATAATTACCCCCTTGCGCAACATTACCTATCAACAGGTTATGGGCCCCGCAAGCGAAACAACCTCTTCAGCGTCCTTTACTAAAGGCTACCAAGTCAGCAAGCTAGCAGCTGATGGCTCTAACTGGAGTATATGGAAGAGACAAATGCTCACCACATTGTCGGCACACAAAAGAGTCAAACGACACCTTGATGGCCTGGCAAGACTCCCACCTGCGACTCCGCGATACCCAGACAGGCACACACTCACCACAGATGAGGAAGAAGCCCTGGAAGAAACGGAACGTCGGCAGGATGAGTATGAGCAGAGAGAAAGTATCATAAAGGCCCAGATACTTACCACTGTCCCCGAGAGTGTCGCCCTGGAAATCCAGGATGAAGACAAAGCCTCCAAGATGTGGAGCAAACTGTGTGCGAAACACGAGGACAAGGCTCTCGCAGTTCGCATAGACTTACGGCACAGAATATACACGCTGAAATGCGAAGATGAGGCGAATGTGAAAACTCACATTGAATCCTTGAGGGCAATGCATGAGCAATTGAAAGGTATGGGGGACAAGATTCAAGACCAAGACTTCGTTGCTGTGGTCCTCGCATCACTCCCAAAGACCTACCGCCCGCTCATAAACGTTCTGTCCTTGCAAAACAGAACGGCCCCAAGTACGATCACCCCTCAAGTCGTCATTGAGACGGTCCTGGATGAATTTGATCGATTGCAGATCGAAGAGGACCACTCGAAAAGTAACGAAGCGGCTATGGCTGCAAAGGGGAAAGGTCGGGGCAGAAAGAAGCCTGGAACTTCTTCTGGAAACGCGACGGGATCAGCTAAGCCAGACGTCGAATGCTGGACATGTGGAGAAAAAGGGCACCTGCTGTATAATTGCCCTAAGAAGAAAGGCAAAAGGAGAAAAGGGGGAAAAGTTAAAGATGCGAATAACGCGAACACGGCGACGCAGACTCACGATGACCACGCGTTCGTCGCAAATCCACATGCCGCCGCCGCCCCAAGCACTCCTTCGATGCCATCAGGGGCCAGTACCGAGATTTACGACTCGGGGGCCTCGAGCCACATGTCGCCCGACCGACATCGATTCCATGACTTCAGGGAGATCGACCCGAAGCCTGTGAAGGCCGCCGATAAGGCCACATTTATGGCCATTGGTATCGGCAACCTACAGGTCAACCTACCTAACGGCGACGCTATGACGCCGGTCACGCTGCGAGATGTCCTGTATTGCCCGGACCTCGCGTTCACGCTAGTCTCGCTCGCGAGATGCGACGCCGCTGGCTATACTGTCCAGCTGAAAGACCACGCGTGCGTCATCAATGACAAAGCGGGCCGCCGTATCGGTCGCATACCGTTGAACAACGGCCTATATCGCGTCGATAGGACCGCGAACGCGACCGCCGCTGCATACAGCGGTGTAAAATTGCTCACCTTAGATGAGATCCATCGGAAGATGGGACACATATCGCACCAAGTAGCTAAACGGCTTGTTGAGCAGAAAATTGTGCTTGGATTTGAACTAGGCAAGCAATCGCTGCCAACGTTCTGCCAGACGTGTGCCAAAGCAAAACCGACCAGGAAAGCTGTGCCGAAGGAAAGGACCAGTCACCCAATGAGAGAAATGGGCGACAAGATCCATTCCGACATGTGGGGGCCGACTACTCCCTCGAGCTACAACGCTAAGAACTACTACGTTAGTTTCACGGACGACCACACTCGATGGTCAATGGTCGACTGCATTAGCAAGAAGAGTGAAGTCCTCACCAAGTACAAAGAATATGAGGCTTGGCTCGAAACACAGTACGGCCGCAAGATCAAGATCCTGCAATCTGACCGCGGGGGCGAATACCTGTCGGGTGAGTTTACCAAACACCTTAAAAGTAAGGGCACGGTAAGGAACCTCACCATTCACGACACGCCCGAGGAGAATGGCGTTGCAGAACGCCTAAATAGAACGCTGTTAGAACATGCGCGGGCGATCTTAATCTCGTCTAACCTACCGAAAGCCCTATGGCCAGAAGCCATCCACCACGTCGTTTGGCTCAAAAATCGAACCTCCACACGAGCGCTGAATGGCAAGACGCCGTATGAGATGGTATTCGGGACAAAGCCCAACCTACGAGGCTTACCTGAATGGGGCGCGCGCGTCTTCGTGATGAAGCAAACCGCAAGCAAACTCGACGCGAAAAGTGTTGAAGCAAAATGGGTAGGATACAGCGGTGCCAGCCAAGGCCACCGTATATACCACCCTAGCACTCGGCGCATCACCATAGAACGCAACGTAATATTCGACGGTGAGACTTTGTTACCGCCGATTGTCGTTGACGTTGCACCGATTGTGGGGGAGAGAGCCGGTAGTCAGCCCAAGACTACTAACAATCAGAGCAACGTACCTGAAAACAAGCCAATACAAGCTCCAACCAACCCAGATAATGCCGATCCACGAGTAGCACCATCTGAACTGGTGAGAAGCCTCGAGCACCCCAACGAGCAAGTAGCGCTCAGACGAAGCCAACGCCTGAATCCCACGAACGTACCCCAACCTGAACCGGTCCTGAGAAGAAGCGACCGCATTAGGGAACGACAGGCGGCTAGCACAGTCGAAGCCACCAGCGAAGATGACAGTATGGCGGAGTTTGCCATGCTGGGCGCGACCATACCACTACGAGATCCAACAGGAGTCGATGAAGCACGAAAATTGGACGACTGGCCTGAATGGGAGCTGTCAATAAAGCGCGAGCTTGAACAGCACAAGCAAATTGGCACCTGGGACCTTGTGGACCCTCCAGCGGGGGTCAACATCGTAGGAAGCCGCATAGTGCTACGCTACAAGCTGGACAAGGACGGCAAGGTAAAAGAGTATAAGTCAAGGCTAGTAGCGCAAGGCTTCTCTCAAATTGAGGGCATTGACTACCAGGAAATGTTCTCACCTACGGCAAAGCTAACGGCTATCAGGATAATAGTCGCGCTGGCAGTTCAAAATGATTGGGAGGTCGAACATACGGACGTCGTTGGTGCATACCTTAACGCAAAACTCAAAGAAGAGATTTACATGCGCCAACCTAAGGGTTTTGAGGTACCAGGTAGAGAGAACGCGGTACTTCGCCTAAAGAGGGCAATCTACGGTCTAAAACAGTCAGGTCGCGAATGGTACAACGATCTGACAAACACCTTGAAGACCATGGGCTTCACAAGATGCGCTGTTGAACATGCGGTGTTCTACCGATATGATCAAGACGCTACGGTACTCGCGGTTGATGTGGACGACATTACTATTGTCGGTGACTCCAAACGCGGCACCAGTAGGTTTAAGAAGCAGCTAAGCACGTACTACAAGATTAAGGACCTAGGTGACTTAAGCTGGCTATTAGGCCTCGAAGTAACCAGGGACCGTGACCGAAGAACGATAAGTTTCGGTCAAAGTGCGTATGTACAAAAAATCATAGAGCGCTTTAACCTACAGGATGCCCAACCGCTCACGATCCCTATGAGCCCTGGCGATCTCCTATCCACCAACGACTGCCCCAAGACTCCCTCGGAGATAGAGAAAATGAAGCGCGTACCTTATAGGGAAGCCATCGGTTCCCTGATGTACGCAGCCATCGGCTCCAGGCCGGACATAGCGTACGCGGTATCGTACTTGTCCCGCTTCATGCAAAATCCAGGGCACGTCCATTGGGAAGCTGTTAAAAGAGTTATAA
>QMFG01001340.1:0-11953 GCA_003314545.1 Ramaria sp. MG151 | reverse complement strand
TCAATATCAAGGTCGATTCTATGCTTCTAAAAGCTTATGGTGACAAGACATATGATTCAATATGTTGACACGTTCATCTCCAACACTCAGGGTCATTGTTTAAGGAAGTGAAACAAGAGTTTGTCTATCCGAAATGACATGCGATTCGGAAACAGGTTTCAGGATTTATTTCTAGTTCGTTAAATCTTTTTCTTATTCACAATTTTCACTCAACCCTTGTTCTCTATTTCCTATGGTCATTAATTAGCATACATGTACCTTAGCTACTTTCCGATCCCCAACAGACTACTCCCCATTCGCTCTTGCCTCCGAACGTCCCAGTATATAAGTAGTGTTATAAAATATAAATGAATATATTTAAATTGAGATCAAGCCGATCTCCTGTTGGATAACTTGGCGATCGTGGTCGGGTCGCTGACTAATCAGTACGGCGGATCAGCTGGTACGCATCGGAGTTCGAATCGGTAAGCTTCGGTAACGACGAGGGATGATCTGACAGGTTTGGAAGATAAATGTAGAGTGGTGAAGGGTAGAAATTATATAGTAAATGATATAGACAATGAATCAATAAAAGATTCAGTCTTAGATGGATTGTAGAATAAAGAGGATGATAAACTGAATATTCTTCTAAGTGGGAGTGAAATAGAATTCAATCATTGACTGGTTATTATTTAGTGTTTCTGGAGCGTTGCTTTATACAAGTAAACTAAGGGGGAGGTCACAAGCGAAGTGTGGAGCAAAGTGAGACATATAGGAGGTCAGGGTTAAGGTTTACTCCAATGACCTCATGGTCAGCAGGTAAATATGTGTAGAAAGTTCCTGTACCCCTTGGAGCTGTTGTCTGGTGCTCCATTTCCTAATGTATATATGTATATATGGGGATATGGTCCAATTAGCTATTGAATGAATATGTAGAAAAAGAAGAAAATATTTTCTCAAGAATGAGGAAAATACTAGAATATTGTGTCTGTTGTTTTTGGGTGCACATATGCGGCTGTTTGTGTTAGGAATATATTGTAATCATCATAGAGAAATAGAATCTCGAATATGAAAGTGATAGGAGGAGGATTGATGGTGTAGTGAATATAATGGTGAGTAATGGGTGCATATGTTGAGTGAAGACTTAATAATTCATATTTACAACAAGTAGCACATTCGCATGTATGCTCTCCAGTTCAATTATTGCACATCTACTTGATTAATCTACTTTGACTTAACAATTCGTCGTGAACAATCTTGAACAACAACTTCACTTCAAAAATGTGACACCATTGGCTGTGATCAGCATGAACTAAATGTTTCATCCGATCCACGAGATAGAATCCTTTCGGAACATCTATCTCTTTGGAACTATGCACTTCTTCGCAAACATTCCGAAAGCTGTTTGCTTTTACTGTAGGATTCCTATTCACTTTCAAATACCATTCTATTCATATGGAAACATTTTCAAATGTTATTACTAACACTACATTCATCTATAACATTTATCTTTGATAATTGAATTCTGACAACTATATATCTTTCTCTATATTCCCTTGCTGGCTGTGACAGCTTCCCCATGTCACAGTCACAGTAGCTATACCATTGCTGCTTAGATAAGGGGGTCCTTAGTTCTTTCTCTTCTGGACCTCCCTGCCAGTTCTGATTAGCTCTGTGGGTAGGCTTGGGGTTAGAGTCCCTGGGTCAGGCCCTGGGTAGGAAGGCAGGGCTGGGTGGTATCCCGCTGTCTGGCCTCCCAGCAGACGCTGGGATCTTTATCTGAGTAGGTTGCCCTTACAGTGGGACGATGGGATGAATATATGTGAAGGGAGTTCTATCATTCAAAATTCCAAATGAGCCATTTGGAAAGAAACTGTTTGGAATGAATAGGGTGGGGGATAAATCATGATCATGACAATAGTGATGATGATAGTCAGGGTGGTTCTTTCTCAAAACAGATCATGATTGGACCTGACCAATGATTGTTTCATTAAACATCAAATGGAGTGTTATATGGACTGTGTTGAGTGACCAGATTAAATATAAGCAAAGGAATAAGGCAAAGGTGATTTAGGTTTCCAAAGGTGATCTTCGGAGTTGTTTGGAGGATATTGTTCAGAACTCAGTGTATGAGAGTGTAAGGTGCCAGGATATGATCATGACACCTGACTATCCCCATCACTATCCCCATCTTTCACAATGAACTTATTGATTGAGTCATTCTATTCCATCAAAGATTGCAATGTCATCTCATATCATTAGACTCCATGATATGGATGTTCCAGACCCTCAGGATCACCCTCTGACAGATTTAGGGACAGTTACTTCTGCCCAAAGAGCCATGCAATTTGGAAACATGTTTCAGGAGCTATTGTTGGTTCATTAATATTTTTCCTCATTCACAATTTTCCTTCCTCCCTTGTTCTTTGTTTTCCATGGCCATCAATTAGTATACATGTACCTTAGCTATTTTCTGATCCTCATGGACATCTTTCCATTTGCTCCTACTTCCAAACCATTTGGTATATAGCTAGCACATTCACATGTATACTCCCTAGTTCAATTATTGTACGTCTACTTGATTGTTCTACTCAAACTTGCCAACTTGTCATGAACTACTTTGAACAACAACCTCCCTCCAACTCTACATTTGAGTGAGTACTCTAACTTTACTTATATTAGTTTAGACACATTTTGAAGGAATGTGAGATCATTGACTGTGATCGACATGGACTGCAAAGTTCATTCAATCCACGAGATAGAATCCTTTCAGAATCTCTATCTCTTCAGAACTATGCACTTTGTTCACAGACATTCCAAAAGCCATTTGCTTTTACTGTAGGATCTCTATTCACTTTCGATCATCATTCTATCACTATTCAAAACATTCCTGAACAGTACTACTAACCCCACAACTCTTATCACTGATAATTGAATTCTGACATCAAGCCACCACCCCCACCTGAGATTGTGGATGGAGCTGAGCACTATGTAGTGGAATGGATCCTTGACAGTCAGCTCCACAGAGCTACAATTTCTAATCAAATGGGAAGGGTACGGGTACAAAGAGAACACTTGGTTTCAGAAGCAGATGTCTCAGCCTTGCAAGATTTGGGAGTTCTACCAAATACACTCCAGAGCACCTCAGAGGGTTCATTCAACAGCCTTTGACAATATTATAGCTCATGCTTTGAGGACGCAACACTCTCGGATGGGGCTGATATCAGGGGACAACCAACTTTCACTGAGTTTTACATCTCTGAGACCTTCACACATCCAGGACAAAAGTCTGAAGCATGAGAACCTAAGTCCAAAGCCTCAGGTCAAGGACCCAAAGCCTCCAATTACAAGTCCAAAGTCTCAGGCCTCTAGTCCAAAACCTCAGACCACCTCGGGGGTAGGGCCTGAGACCTCAGCCTATCTTGGTGTGACCCAAACACCTGGGTCAAACACCTGGCCCAAACACCTGGCCCAAACACCTGGCCCAAACACCTGGCCTTTGTCAGGGATGAAACACCTTATGGGGATAGAAGTCAGGCAGGGTTGACAGCATATAGGAGTGCCCCTGGTTGGGTGTTAGGTAGTCATATATAGTTTTTCACTGGTAGTAGGGACCCTTAGACTTTTCTCTTTGGATTTCCCCTCCACTAGGCATCTGTGAGTGCCAGGAGGGTTGCCCTTACAATAACTGTAAGTTCAGCTAAAGGGCTAAAGAGCCCAGATAATACATGTAAACTACTTATAGTGTTTAGTTCAGGCATAGAGTGTGACTAATCAGGAGAACAATGGAACAATGGGCAGTTTACTCCAATGTTGTGTCAAGTGTACCTTATTTTTACAACACCTTCAGCACTCTAGTCCTCAGGATTCACCACCAACATCAGGTAACACTGTTATGCCAAATCAAATGACTAACATCCCTAACTCATTACCAAGATTTTTCTAATACATTGATAATGCACTTATAAAAGTTTGACCCCTAATCACAAATAGTTAGAACAGTTAAATAGGCTGTAAAAACAGCTACACATCTCAATCCTGATTATTAGACTGAGATGTGAGTTAACTTTTCATTACCATTCTTAATACCTATCACAGCCTTTTTCCAGTTGACCTGCAGAAGTATCCAGAATGTTCCAGGAACTATTCCAAAACATTTATTTTCATCCCCATCACTTATTCTATTATTGTTTCATCTCCATACTATGGAAATCTTTCTTTGATAGTTATAAAATGTGTTTCACCTTATCTTAGTTATCCCTGAGCCTGATCCCTGACACCCCTAGTACATAAACCTGAAACTTACCTGTATGTTCCTCAGTTCTGATATTTTCTCTGTCAGGGAATAACCCATTTCTTCCCTTATCTCCCTTTTTCTCCCTTTTTCCCCCTTCCTTTCCCCCTTCCTTTTCCTCTCTTTCTCTATTTCATCTTATATTAGATTCATCCTATCCCCTGTTATCTCCTCCACCTCCCTTTCTTCTATCTTTCTCTAGTGCTAGTTGTTATGATTAGCTTTTGTGACCTCCAAACACATTCCATCTGAAAGTCCTCGTTTGGAATCCGAATCACCCCCACCTCATCCAAATCCTTTGCATACATTGATCTGGTCACCTAACATGATCTATGAATCACTCCATTTGGTGTTTAGTGAAACAATCAATAACCAGGTCTGATCATAATCTTTTCTATAAAAGAAGCATCCTGACTATCCCCATCTTTTTCAATAAACTCATTGATCAAGTCATTTCTATTCTATCAAAGCTTGCAATGACATTCCATATCATTAGACTCCATGATATGAATGTTCTAGATTATCCACTCTCTGAAGGATTTGCACACAGTTATCCCTACCCAGAGAGCCATGTGATTTGGAAACATGTTTCAGGAGTTATTGTTGGTCCATTAATCTTTTTTCTTATCCACAATTTTCCTAACTCCCTTGTTCTATGATTTCTATGGCCTTTAATTAGTATACATGTACCTTAGCTACTTTACAATCCTCACAGACTCTTTCCCATTCTCCCTTCCAAACTGTCTGGTATATAGGTAGAGCATTGGCATGTATATTCTCTAGTTCAATTATTGTACATCTACTTGTTTGCTCTACTCAAACTTGCCAACTTGTTGTGAACTACCTTGAACAACAACTTCTTAACAAACACACCTTTGAGTGAGTACTCTAACTTTGTTTATATTAGTTTAAACACAGTTTGAAAGAATGTGAGATTATTAGCTGTGGTTGATATGGACTGCAAAGTTCATTCAATCCATGAGATAGAATCCTTTTTTCACTTTTACTGTAGGACTTCTATTTACTTTTGAACATCATTCTATTACTATTAGAAACATTTCTGATTGATACTACTAACCCTACATCCATCTACAACTCTCATCATTGATAATTGAATTCTGACACTAGTTGTCCTTGTGTTTGCCATTGTTTGATCACCAGTAGCTATACAGTTAGTCACTTAGATAAGGGAATCCTCACCCTTTTCTCTTTGAATTTTCCTTACTAGCCTAGTGTGATCTCTGTGGGTAGCCTGGGGTTAGATTCCCCTTGCAGGCCTAGGCAGGACACTGGCAGGGTAGTATCCCCTCCAGTAGGCCTACCAGCAGACATATCACAGGTCAGGTTGAGGTTGCCCTTACACTCTCTTCTCTGCCACCACATATGACCAGCCCCAGCTTATCCAGGTCTTCCAGTCACTCAGACTTTCTGAAATACAAAGACAGAACACTGAGTCAGTGCAACATCAAGGTTGAAGCAAGTCCCTCCGATCCATCTGGAAGTCCACCAGAACCTCCACCAGAACCTCCAGAACCCCTGTATACACTAAGTGACAACTCCTAGAAATAATATCATCATCTCCTGAATGTCACTCAATATCAGTAGTAATCCACCATTTAACAGCCTGCAAGGGGACTCTAGTTCCAACCTACCTACAGATGACTGCACAGACAACTAGTAAGGGAGATACAAAGTGATATAAGATACTAAACAATAACTACAATAGTAAGAAGTATACATGTAAGGGAGACCCAAAGAGAAAAGGGTGAGGATCTCCTTACCTAAGCAACTAACTACATAGCTGTTAGCAACTAAATAAAGATAAATAAAGGCAGCTAGCACTGGGGAGGGACAGAAAAGGAAGACAGAGAATACTAAACAATAGATGGGAATCCAAAGAAGAAAGTACAAGGGCTCCCACTGTTAAATTTCCCCTCAAACATAGCAATTTACACTTGGGAGATTGTTATAATTTGATGAAGAAAATTTTAGCTATAGTGTGACTTATGTAGGTAATCTCAACAGGTCATGTGATACCTCATGGTGCGAGCTTGTAACATTTCTACACCCACTACTAGCTACTATATACTACTACTCAGCACTTAGCCCAGTGGAAACTCTATGCAATATCAGCTCCAAGTAAATGCTATCCCCATAGAGTCCTTTGACCATGAACAATTGAATATGACTAGACCCTTGGAATGCTCAGTTATCACACCCAAATATCATTGCTCAGAAGTGAAGTTCATACCTTGCTCTTCATGTCTCAGATACATCAAAGTTTGGAGTACCAGCTGAAAATCAGTTGTCAATTGACAAGTGTTAGAAAGCAAGTGCTCCCCCAACCTTGTCTTGGCATATAGAATATATTTAACTATTTATAGATTGTAGTCTTGAGCTGATCAATACACTACCTAGCATCATTGCTTACCCCCTTTCATTGCATAACTCCCTCAGTCAAGTCATTGCTGATACACATCTAGATGGCCAAGGTAATCCCATGAATGTCCACTTGTCATCCAAGGAAGACAAATCTCTGTCAAGATGTGGCATGACATATTTGCATACTCTCAACATGAAAAATAGAAAGGAAAAATATATATTCACAGGGTGGAAGGTGACAAACACTGTTGACCATTCAATCATACATGTTAACATCAAGAGATACAGCAGCAAGTAGGATTGGACAGAGAGTGATAAAAACACTCCTGAAGGAATATTAAACTCAAAAACTTGAAAATAAATTGTAGACTCAATGATATTCTATGTTGATAATGTCTATTTTAAATATAAAAAAGTTCAGGTATTTTAGAGCATGTGTTTCTCAGAAAAATACCTTGAGATACAGAATATAACCATGAAATATGAGACTAGGGATTGGATATGAAAAACCAACACTGCAAAAAGGGAATTATACCCTACCTGAGAATATAGTTTTATCACAGTCACATGTCTGGCTGATTGCTGGATCTTTGGATCTCTTAGGCTGATCTCCAGATCTCTTTTGTCCTCTGGATCTCTGGGTTCATCTGAATCCTTGTTATCCTTCTATTCTTGTTCCCCCTTGTCATCCCATTGTTACCCCCCCATTTCTATGTTATAAAAATCTTTCTTGATAGTTACAAAATGTGTTTCACTTATATTAGTTATCCCTGAGCCTGATCCTTGAGACCCTTAGTATATAAACCCAAAACCCTCTTGTATATTCCTGAGTTCTGATATCAACCTAATATATCCCATTCTCTACTCTCTCTCTCTCTCTCTCTCTCTCTCTCTACACTATGACCTGCAATGAGTCATGGCTCATCCAGACCCTCCAGATATTTGGATCTCTGAAATACAGGGACAGAACACTGAGTTGGCACAACACATAAGTTGAAACCAAGTCCCTCTGACCTGGAAGTCCACTGGAACCTCCAGAGCCCTGGTATATGCTAAGTGACACACCCCAGAAATATCATCACCATTCCTGGATTGTCATTTAACATCAGTAACAACACATCATTTAGCAGTATATCAGAACTACCAGACTCAGTAGTTCAAAAATGATTATTACTTGATCAACTACCTGAAACCCACCCTCATGGGCAACCCCCACGGTCCTGGCTCATAGAGCTAGAAGCACGCCCCAACCACAAATTCCCCCTTTCGTCATCATTACCTACATCCAGCAGAAGGTTCTCAATAATTGACAATGTCACAGTCAAAAGAAAACCAAATGCCCTGGCTAATGACCCTGACCCTGACCCTGACCCTGGCCCCAATGAAGCATCTGATGACACATCAAACCCCAACAATCAACCCAGCACCAACCCCATCCCATTCTCAGAACCTGAAGAAGAAGAAAATGTAGCCAAACAATTGTCCAAGGCCATCGCCAAACTTACCAATTCTATGGATTCTGGCAAAGACCATGGCCCCAAGACAATAATCTGGGAGCTGGATTCATTCAATGGATCTGACCCAAAAAATCTACGTGGCTTCCTCCTCCAATGTAAATTGAATTTCTGTGCTAAACCAAAGGCTTTTGCATCCAATCAGGCTAAGGTCACTATGCCCTCTCATTCCTGAAAGGCATGGCTCTTGATTACTTCAAGCCATACCTGACCAACAACACAGAAAACAACCCATCATGGCTCTTGGATTATGATGGATTCATTGACAAACTAATGATCAATTTTGGCCCCTATGACGCAGTCGCTGACGCCAAAGTTGAACTGGAACAGCTTGTCATGAAGGAAAGTCACAAGGCACAAAATTCTTCATCAAATTCTACTGGCTCTCTTCACTCCTCAACTACAACAATCAGGCTTTGCTCTGGAAGGCATACAGTGACTCACAAAACTGAGTCAATATTTGGTGCTTTTAGACTATTCATTGAATACCTTTGAATGTAAAACATATATGAAAAAAGTGTTGGTGCATCAAAGAAAGAATCTGATCAGGGCTATGCAACCATTAAAAATTATGTAATTCCAATCAGGGGCAATGGGGATATGGGCAATTAAAATCAAGGGTCCATTGACTCAGTTTTGTGAGATGGTATCAGAACAATCAGAATCTGATGCTCCATCTATTATATAACATGCAACCCTTGATAGATGGTTACTATGGTAACCTTATCTTTCATGAGAACTCAAATTAAGGTATTTAATCCTCTCCAACATGTCCAGGACTTCACTACACTCCGATGCACTCCATTTCCTCCACTCAAAAAGAAAACATCCTCTTCTTGGCCTATCATGGTCATTCCACTTGCACTATTGCTTCAGGACTGGGCTCAGCCAGTCCACAGTATCCAGGACTCTCAGAACTCTCCATCCCAACCAGCTCTGCTCCTCTGGAGGTCATCCCCCCAAGCTTCCCTCTAGAGATCAACATGCTATTTTATCACAAATTGCTACTGGCAGAGCTGCCAATGCTACTCAGGTCACCAAACACATCAATACAATTATCCCCCACCCAGTCTCAGAAACAGTCAGAAGAGTTCTCAGAAAACATTCATTCAAGGCTGTGGTGAAGAAGAAAAAGCCCTTCCTCAGTGCAAGGCATAGACAGCCAAGGTTGGCCTTTGCTTTGAAGCACAGAGAGTGGACTGTAGAGGACTGGAAGAGGGTCATTTGGTCAGATGAGACCAAAATCAACAGGTTTGGGTCAGATGGGAGGCAGTGGGTCTGGAAACAGAAGGGGGAGGGGTTGATTGAGAGAGAGGTGCAGGGGACAGTCAAGTTTGGAGGGGGAAACATTATGGTATGGGGGTGTATGGGATGGAATGGTGTTGACCAGCTTGCAGAGATTGAGGGGAAGATGGATGCTGATCAGTTTGTGTCCATTTTTGAGGACCACCTGCTGCCCAGCCTGTAGGAAAGTGGAATTCCTGAGGAACAGGTAATTTTTTAACAGGACAATGACCCAAAGCACAAGTCAAAGAAGGTGGAGAACTGGATGGAAAACAACAATATCAATCTCCTTGACTGGCCTGCACAGTCTCCAGACCTGAATCCTATTGAGCACCTCTGGGATCATGCAAAAAACAGGCTTAAGGAGTATCCAACACCACCCAAGGGAGTTTGGCAAATTTGGGAGAGAGTAGAGGAGGTATGGAATAACATACCACCAGAGGTGTGTCAGAATTTGATAGAGAGTATGCCTAGAAGACTTGAGGCAGTAATTAAATGTTTAGTTCTTATTTCCTTTTTCTCTTTCTTTTTCTCTTTCTTTATCATGTATAAGATACAATGTTGCTTCACATGAATGTAGTTCCATAAACTCCAAACAAACAAATCCCCGGATAAAGAAAACATACATACATCATATTAGCAGAGTAGCTATGATTCATGAGTCAAGTCAAGTCATGTACAGGGAGATTCCTATACATCCAAATGTGGGTGTGAGTCCTGTGGAGCCCAGGAACATCAAATATCCACTGTGACACTTGGAGATACACAGATGAGTATCTAATGGTCATGTTGAGTCATGGATTCACACATTTCATCAAAAAAATAATGGAGAAAATTCATTATAATTACACAACAGATATCTTGATCTTATCTACAGACTTACAGTGCGGTGAGAGTATCACAACCACTCACAATTTTGTTGGAAATAATTCCAATCTAGATAGGATGCTATTTCATCTAGATCAAGATGAGTACAGAGCTAAAAATATCACTGGGCAAGATAACATCTATGGAACAGAAATACTTATCTTTTGCTGCCATCAGTTTCATTCTTTTTCTTATCATGGTCTATGCGACATACGATTGTATAAAAAATGGATAATTGTAGAGCATAAAATAATAACACTTACTCTCCATTTCCCTCTCCAATACTCTTAAGAATTAAGGCTAAGGGGGGCAATACCAAGTACTACAATTGCAACGGGCCCTTGATTTGAATTGTCCATATCTTCATCACTCCTGATTGGAATTACATAATTTTTAATGGTTGCATAGCCCTGATGAGATTCTTTCTTTGATGCACCAACACCTTTTTCATATATGTTTTACATTCAAAGGTATTCAATGAATAATCCAAAAGCACCAAATATTGACTCAGTTTTGTAAGTCACTATAGCTGAAGGAGATGGATGGAAGACAGCATTCAAGACCCAGTACAGATCCTTCAAATGAATTGTCATGCCTTTCAGCCTCACCAATTCACTGGCAGCTTTCCAACAATTCATGAATGACATCCTGGGGGACCTCCTTGATAAATGTGTTGTAGTCTATCTGTAAGGGCAACCCTCCTAGCACTCTCAGATACTAGCAGAGGGGAGATCCAAAGTGATATATAAGTAGAAAAATACAAGAAAGGGAAGCTCTCACCTAGCAGAGGGGAGATCCAAAGAGAAAAGTCTAAGGGTCCCCTCTATCAGTGATACAACTATATACGACTACCTAACGCCCAACCAGGGGCACCCCTACGCGCTGTCAACCCTGCCCGACTTCTATCCCCATAAGGTAATCTATCTCTGATGAACGTTGGATGTCGGGCCGAGTGTCCGGGTCCAAGGCTCGGGTTACCCCCGAGGTGGATTGAGGTCTTGGACCCTACTCGAGGTGGTCCGAGGTTTCAGACCGGAGGCCCGAGACTTCGGGCTGGTGATCAGGGGCTTCGGGTCAATGACCCGAAGCTTCGGACCGAGGTTCTCGCGCCTCGGGTCTGTACTTGGTATGTGTGAAGGCCGTAGAGGTGGAGATTTTGGTGAAAACCAGTTGTCCCCTGACATCAGCCCCCTCCCAGAGTGCTGCGTCCTCGAAGCACGCGCCATAATGGTGTCAAATGCTGTTGAGCGAATCCTCTGAGGTGCTCCGGAGTGTGCTTGATAGAACTCTCAAATTTTCTCCGGGGCCAAGACGTCTGCTTCCGAAACCCAAGTGTTCTCCTCATACCCATACCCTTCCCACTTGATTAGGAACTGTAATTGGCCTCTGTGGAACCGACTGTCTAGGATCCGTTCTACAGTGTAGTGTTCAGCCCCGTCCACAATCTCAGGTGGGGGTGGCGGCTTGGACTTCCAACCAGGAATGGGGTCTTCGGGCGCTGGGAGAAGTTTGACTACATTGAATACTGGATGTAGTCAGGCCATTGACTGTGGTAGTTGAAGACGATATGCGTTGCGTCCAACCTTCCATTGGACCACATACAGCCCAAGGTATCGGTGCGCTAGCTTCGGGG
>QMFG01001334.1:0-11395 GCA_003314545.1 Ramaria sp. MG151 | reverse complement strand
CTATTTCTAGGAACTCAATAGCAGGGTCAATTCTATGCTTCTAAAAAGCTTATGGTGACAACACATACAATTCAATATGTGGACGCGTTCATCCCCGACACTCAGGGCCGTCATTTAAAGAGGTGAAACAAGGGTTCGTGTACCCGAAACAACATACGGTTCAGAAACAGGTTTCAGGGTTTATTCCTAGTTTGTTAAACCCTTTTCTCATTCACAATTTTTGCCCCACCCTTGTTCTCTATTCTTTATGGTCATTAACTAGCATACATGTACTTTAGCTATTTTTCTGATCCTTAACGGACTACTCCCCATTTGCCCTTGCCTCCGAACGTCCCAGTATATAAGTAGCACATTCGCATGTATGTTCTTTAGTTCAATTATTGCACGTCTACTTGATTGATCTGCTTGACTTAACAATTCATCATGAACAATCAAAAAGAACAACTCCATTTCGAAGTAAGTCCTATAAAACTTATCACTTTAGATTTGATTATACTTCGAAAGAATGTAATCATATGGGGTGTGATCGGCATGAACTACACGGTTCATCCGATCCACGAGATAGAATCCTTTCGGAATATCTATCTCTTCGGAATTATGCACTTCTTCGCAAACATTCCGAAAGCCCTTCACTTTTAACTGTAGGATTACCTTTCACTTTTGAATACCATTCTTCTTATGTGAAAACATTTTCTAACGTTATTGCTAACCATGCATTCATTCATAACACTTCTCTTTAATAATTGGATTCTGACATAATGTTAGAAAATGTTTTCACATAAGAAGGATGGTATTCGGAAGTGAAGGGTAATCCTACAGTAAAAGCGAAGGACTTTCGGAATGTTTGCGAAGAAGTGCATAATTCCGAAGAGATAGATATTCCAAAAGGGTTCTATCTCGTAGATCGGATGAACCGTGTAGTTCATGCCGATCACACCCACTAAGATTACATTCTTTCGAAGTGTAATCAAATCCAAATTGATAAGTTTTATAGGACTTACTTCGAAATGAAATTGTTCTTTTCGATTGTTCACAACAAATTGTTAAGCCAAGTAGATCAATCAAGTAGACATGCAATAATTGAACTAAGGAATATACATGCGAATGTGCTACTTATATACTGGGACGTTCAGAGGCAAGAGCGAATGGGGAGTGGTTCATTAAGGATTGGAAAAGTAGCTAAGGTACATGTATGCTAATTAATGACCATAGAAAATAGAGAACAAGGGTGGGATGAAAATTGTGAATGGGAAAAGGGTTTAACAAACTAGGAATAAATCCTGTAACCTGTTTCCAAATCGTATGTTGTTTCGGGTAGACGAATTCTTGTTTCACATCCTTAAACGATGGCCCTGAGTGTCGGGGATGAACACGTCCACATATTGAATTGTATGTGTTGTCACCATAAGCTTTTAGAAGCATAGAATCGACCCTGCTATTGAGTTCCTAGAAATAGATGGGGATAGTGATGGGGATAGTGTAGATGCTTCTTTTTCTGAGGAAAGGCTAATATTAGAACCTGTAATTGATTTTACCAGAATAAGCAGTATTTTTGAGCAAACATTTGGAAAGAATTCATAATACAACCTTTTTTTAGGTGATCCCCAACACACCCCAAGGTTGGCTGAGGTCTCAGGTGATCCAAGGTTTCAGACCAGAGGCCCGAGACTTTGGACTTGTAATCAGAGGCTTCAGGTCAAGGACCTGAGACTTCAGGCCAAGGCTCTCATGCTTCGAACTTGTGTCTCCAACGTGTGAAGATCTTAGAGGTGAAGAACTCAGTGAAAGCTGGTTATCCCCTGACATCAGCCCCCTCCGAGAGTGCTGTGTCCTCAAAGCATGAACCATAATGGTGTCAAAGGCTGGCAAGTGGACCCTCCAAGGTGCTCTGGAGTGTATTTGATAGAACTCCCAAATTTTGTCTGGGGCCAAGTCATCTGCTTCTGAAACTCAAGTGCTCTCTTTGTACCCATACCCTTCCCATTTGATTAGAAATTGTAGTTGACCTCTATGGAACCAACTGTTAAGGATCTGTTCTACTATGTAGTGCTTGGCTCCATCCACTATCTCAGGTGGGGGTGGCTTGGACTTCCGACCAGGAATGGGGTCTTTGGGTGCCAGGAGAAGCTTGACTACATTGAACACTGGGTATAATTGAGCCATTGACCATGGTAGTTGAACACAATATGTGTTGCGTCCAACCTTCTGTTGGATAACATATGGCCTTGAGGTAGTGGTGTGTGAGCTTTGGGGATGGTTGGGTCGTCCAAATATCCAAAGCATCCAGAAATACTCGGTTGCCCTACCTTGTATTCTGGGGCTGCAGTTTGGTGTTGGTTGTAGTACCAAGCCATATTGTCCTTCACTTTGGTCAGTGCTGACTTGGCTTCCTCTAATGATTTCTTCATCCGGTCTTTGAACTCATTCACGGTCTCCATGTGGGATTTGGGGTGTCTTGGTTCAAATCACATCTGAGGATGTCAGCCCATGTCCAACATGAAGAGTGTTGTCAGGGGACAACCTGTTTTCACCAAATCCTCCACCTTCAAGGCCCTTACACATGCGAAACACAAGTCCGAGGCACAGGAACTTCGGTCCGAAGCCTCGGGTCCTTGACCCAAAGCCTCCAACTATGAACCCGAAGTCTTGGGCTTCTAGTCCAAAACCTCAGACCACCCAAGACCTCAACCAACCTCGGGGCAAAGCTCAAATATCTGATCCGAACCCTCAGCCTTACATCCGACCTTCGTCAGGGTCGAAGCACCTTATGGGGATAGAAGTCGGGCAGGGTTGACAGCACGAAGGGGTGCCCCTGGTTGGGCGTTAGGTAGTCATATATAGTTTTTTCACTAGTAGTGGGGATCCCTAGACTTTTCTCTTTGGATTTCCCCTCTACTAGGTGAGAGTTCCTTTACTGTATTTTCTTGCACATATATATATCACTTTGGATTTCCCCTCTACTAGATACCTACGGGCACTAGGAGGGTTGCCCTTACAAGTGTCTCTTGGGTCGCAAAGTGTATGTGGTTACTATATTGGAACTCTGCAAGAGGGAGGAGTTCATCCCAGTCATCTTGGCATTCATCAACGAAGATCCAAAGGTACTGCTCGAGTTCCTGGTTAACACATTTGGTCTGCCTGTTGGCCTGTGGGTGGTAAGCTGTGGTGGCTGTGAGCTTGATCCCGAGTAGTCGGTAAAGTTCTCACATGAACTCCGAGACAAATTGTGTGCCTTGGTCAGAGACAATCTGTCTCAGCAACCCATGCAGCTTCCAGACATGCATGAGGTAGAGTCAAGCAGCCCCTAATGCTGTGACCATGGTGTCGGTTGGAAGGAAGTGGGCTCATTTGCTCACTGAATCTACTACATTCATGATGGCATCCAACCCTCGGGCCTCCAGGAGTTCAACAATGAAGTCAACACTAATTGTATTCCATCAGTGCTCGGGGATCGGTAGTGGCTGTAGCTCGCCCATTGGTGCACTCTTTTGTGGCGTAGTGCGAAGGCATAGGTCACAGGTCTTCACATACTGTCCAATGTACCTGGACATCTGTGGCCACCAGTAGTTCTGAGATACAAGTTCTAGTGTCTTCCACATCCCTACATGTCCAGCCACTCAGGTGTCCTTTATTTTCACTTCCCTTGTCATCCCATTTTAACCCCCTTGTTTCTATGTTTTGGAAATCTTTTTTAATAGTTATGAAACATGTTTCACTTACATTAATCATCCCTGGACCTGATTCCCGAGACCCTTAGTATATAGACCCACAACCCTCTTGTATATTTCTCAGTTCTGATATTGACTTAATACACCTCGTTCTCTACTCTCTCTCTCTTGATGCTACAACCCACGACAAGCTATGGCTCATCCATATCTTCTGGATACTTCATCTTCATCATTCCCGGATTGTCATTTAATATCAACACGCCATTTAACACTTGGCATAGGATGCCCCAAACCCTGGTTGTCTCATACATTGAGTCCTATTCAAATATATGTCCCAGTTCTTAACAGGTTGTATCTCCTTTCTAAGGCATTCTGTTGTCTTCCAAGATCTAGTCAGAAACTGGCTTTGACACCGTTGACATGTGAAGCTATGACAGATAGCTTAGTTGAAGTGTAAGAACATGACTAACTACCAGGGTATTTATACTAAAAAGTAGTGTATATGGAGTGGTGTGGAACAGTAGCAAATTTGACATGTGGAGTAGCCATGCAGAACAGAGATCTGGATGTTTTAGCATGTGTGATGGTAAGCATCTACAGATTCCAACGTGATAATGGCCAGGGACACTGCAATGACCTCCTGGTGAATGTATCTTCATCCACTTCATCCCAGAGGGCCTGAAGAGCCTGTATTTGTGCCAGCTCATCCTCCATCCAGCCACTGTCACCTTCTGGGTCACTCATGGGTTGTTTTGAAAGTAGTCCAGGTGCCAAATCATAGACACAGACATGTTTCTTGGAGCACTGTTCTAAGCTGTTCGGGATTTTAGACAGTTCTAAATTATTATTACTGGAGGAAATTCCACACGTTGCAATCTCCGCCCATTTAGAAACAAGTTCTAAATTTCTAAATCCTTAAGAGAAGGAATCCACTATTCAAAAGATTCGAGTCGATAACGCCACAACCATAGTTTCCATGTATTCAATGTCGCTAGCAAAAGTAACGACATAACGGGTAGAAGGATAAGAGCATCATAGTCGAAAAGAAAACATTGTGCAGACGAAGTAGCAATGGTGCGACGGGAAGGACTAAAGATACGCAGATAAACACGAAAAGTGAGTGTATTGTGATAGATGAGAAACTCAAACTGCGGGCGTTGTAGGTGGAGAGGGGTATTAGGGGGTATGCCGGAGCAAGGAGTGGAAGGACATGGTGATTCGAAGTATGATGCGATGGGAATATGCAACGGCAGTGGAAGAACGGCGAGAAGTTCTGTGTTATCCTGTACGCGTTCTTAGTCCTCCTGGTCCATGTATTATACATCAAAATGTAAACCCAATTGTGTTCAGTGGTGTATGCGATCGACAAACGATCTCCGATGACCAGCGGGCACAGTAGCAACTGAACGAATGACGGGTACCGGCGTCGGCAAAAGTTCATTGATATTGCGTTTATTATTGATAGTCGTGTTTGTCGGTTCTGGAGCAGCCGTGACCCTAGTAGCTTTGGTGGAGACCCCATCAACTGTATTTGAGGTGGAAGAGGTGAAGCCTTCGTTAGCTGAGCCGCCAATAGCAATTGGTCGCCCCGCAGGTTTGTTATGTGTGAAAAACCAGCCAACGCCGATGCCACCACCAATGGCAATCAATAAAATAATGCCAGCAATCCAAACCCATGCCGAGAGTCGTGTAGAGCCGCTTTCAGTCTTCTTGAGCCAGGCACTAGCGGAGATAGTCACGATCAGCACAGAAACGGAATGTCGGCAAGATTACCAACCTCTTCTTGGACCCAGACTTGGCCTCCTCTCTGGCAACCATCGAGAACCGCCTCCAAAAGTCGTCGCCTTTCCCACCAACGCCTCTGGGAAGGAGAGTTTCTTCCGAATTTCCACGCAAAATCTCGCCTTTTTCTTCGAATTTGACCGCGTTGCTTTCTTTGCGGGGACGCGCGAAAACAGGCATAATGGGACTCGGAGGGGGAGGGAGTGGCTGTGGGGTGCGCGTGCTGTGACCGGACCTCGCGCCATTGTAGAACGGGTTGCTTGGATTAATCGGGGACATGACAGGGGTGGGGTTTTGCATGAATGCAACTTGTGGTGGACGCGAGTGAGCAGGGGAGGGGGCAGCGACGGGTCGTATGCCGCTTTGAAGGGCCGCGGGAGGTACCCGCAACTCTGAGGGCGCTGCACCAAAGCGAGCGATAGGGCCAGAAGATACCGACGCTCCTAAAGGTCGTTCCATTTTCACATCAGTCCCATGTGCATGCACTGCAGGTCGGGGCTGCTGGATGACGCTAAGAATATCCGGATGCTGCATCTGAGACCGGAGCTTCTGATCCTGATTGGAAGTAAGGATATTCTGGTCGTATGAAGGAGGTGGAGACCCAGTGGCAGCTGCATATAGAGCACGGTGCTTGTCTGAAGGTTGTTCGATAACGGTTGGAGTTTGTTTACTTTGCGATGGGTGCTCGTCGTCGGAAGAGTCATCAGATCCTACACTCATGAGACCACGTCCGATATCATCTCCCCCTGAAAGCCGGTTATCGGGGCCATTTCCTGTAAAGTAAGAGTCAAAACTAATATAGAGTCAGATAAGGATCACTGAAATTGGACCGTGTGCCTACGTGGTGTAAGCACTATCCCTGGCACCGCCTGTAGCGGTTGTATCCACTTTCTGTTTTCTCGGACGTGGAACAGGTGCAGATTTCTCTGCGAAGACGGAATCCGGCTCGTCAGTGGCGAATGGAGGTTTGCCTGCAAGTGGTGCCATTGCGGTTAGCGTAGATTGCCCGGTGTGGTTTGGGCTGTGGTGTCAAAAATGATAGACTTGGAGACTGGGGCGCTCTGTGCACGAGACCAAATGATACAGCAAATAGTCCCGATTTTCACGGGAGAGAGAAAATAACGAAGAGAGAGGAAGAGAAAGCAACGCGTGTCGGAGTTTCAATAGCCCTATCGTATCCTATTGATTTCATGACGCAAACCGTCACACTTTGTTATACTGGTGCTGCATTTGGACTTTAGTCCATCCTTGTACTGCTAGCCGTTCCTCGACCAAGAAAAAAAATACGGGTGAAACATCCTAAGTCTATCGCACCAATCAGTCAACGAGAGTCCGCCCTCGGTATTACTAAACAATTTATCTTCTTGCACATGGCTCGTAGTTCGGCTAATGATCGTGATCGATTCTGGTCCGCGGCCGGGAACGCACCGCGGAGCAGCTGGGATCTATGCTAATTGGGGACCGAGGCAGGCATGTGGTGCAGTGTGCGGGACCTTTAGACTATGCACGTCTCACAACACATTATAGCAAAAACTTGTCTCTCGTTATCAAAGTTTATGTTGCATGATGGCGAACACCTGTGTTTAAGTTCCTTGTATGCATTTCATACTGGAATTCAAGCATCTCAGCATTGTTACTTTTTCTTTTTTTAAGGCAGCTTTTGCCTGCATGGTCTTCATCAACATTGACTTCTGCCCAAGTGTAAAGCACTGGAGACAGTTTGTGACTAAAGAAAATTGTGAAGAAATTGTTAGGAAGTTCCATGTTTTTTGACATTGTCTGAAGTCAAAGAATTACAAAAAAAAGTAGGTAGATTAACTTTCTCAAGTTTTACAACAAAACTGTAAGAAATTTCAGAAGAAATTGGTTTCTTTGCAATTTTTTAATAGTTAATTTATTTAGAAATTTTCTCTAAGCAGCCTTCAGTGGAGAGTATAATCCACCTGAAATTGTGTATATCCCATCTCTTCTTGCTAGGAAGACAGGCATCATTTTCTTATTGGGTCCAACACTGTGAGTGGACAGTAGAGTTCCAGCCAGTACCTCAAACTCTTTGTTGCCTCCAAGTTCCAAAGTCCAAACTTAGCATATCTGAAGCATGAAGATCAAGATCCAAGGCTTATGTCTGAGCAATGACATTTGGGTCTGAGGCAACCTGAGCATCCAACTTAACATCTCCTAAGAGGATAAGAGCAAGCAGTGGACAGACTATTCACAAAGGACAGACATTCCATTTCTTCCATTTTATTTTACTCCTATTTTACTTTTACTTCTATTTCATTTGGTCCCACATCCACTTTCCAGATCAGCACAGCAGACAAAGTCTGACAGACAAGCTAAAATGACATCACATGAATATTCACAAACATTTCAAGTTGAGGGGCACAGCCCATTAACATATGCAAGATGCAAATGAGACCTCTCCTCAAGTCAAAGGGGGCAGACATGTCATTGTATATTTGACCTCCCACTTGCATAATCACAGGATCAATTCAAAGGAAAGATAAAAGAAAAACAACCACATACTTGCAGATATCACAGGATCAAGAATACAGGTGTCAGAACTCAATTATCAATGATAAAAGGTGTAGATGATATAGGGTTAGTAGCATTGATCGGAAATGTTTCTAATGGTAATAAAATGGTATTTGAAATTAAACAGAAGTCCTACAGTAAAAGCAAATGGCTTTTGGAATGTTTGTGAACAGATGCATAGCTCCAAAGAGATAGATATTCTGAGAGGATTCTATCTTGTGGATCAAACAAACTTTGCAGTCCATGTCAACCACAGCCAATGATCTCACATTCTTTCAAAGTGTGTTTTAAACTAATATGAGCAAAGTTAAAGTACTCACTCAAAGATGTGGTTGTTGAGAAGTTGTTGTTCAAGGCAGTTCACAACAAGTTGGCAAGTTTGAGTAAAGTAAACAAGTAGATGTACAATAATTGAACTAGGAAATATACATGTGAATGCTCTGCCTATATACCAAATGGTTTGGAAGAGAGAGTGAATGGGAAAGAGTCCATGAGGGTTGGAAAGCAGTTAAGGTACATGTATCCTAATCGAAGGCTATAGAAAACAAAGGACAAGGGAGGTAGGAAAATTGTGAATGAAAAAGAAGATTAATGGACTAACAACACATCATGAAACATGTTTCTGAATCACATGGCTCTTTGGGTAGGTGTTGGAATTCTGGGTGGTGCTGAACAGGGAACGTGTGCCAGAAGGCTGTTTAGCTTGAGCAAGTGAGATTACTTGTTGTAAACAGATGACTATTACTAAGCAACTGTAACTAACATTATGTAGCGAACAATGCTGCTCACACTTTTCCAACACACCTCCTCAAGTGGTATAGGGTTTAGTTCACCTTGTATAAACTAAAAAGCAAATACAGTGTCATCCTTTCATTCTCCAACTCTTAATTTGCCATTGTGGCCATTCCAGGCCTTGGTGATGGGCAGTCAGACTGATAATGTCCCTTTCCATTGCAATTATAGCAAGTGACATCCATGACATGTCATTTCTTCTTAATATCAGCAGCTAGTGCTGATTCTCCATAATGTTCTACTTTGGCTTTGATAAGCACACATAACTATTATCACACCTCCTCATTTAATAACCGGGTAACGACATTAGTGAGTGTGAGCTCTGGCGGGGGAAGGCCATCCAGCGCGACAATAAAATTGTCATAAGTGTTGGGAAGTCCCTCTGTAAGTGCCAGGATAATATCATTTTCAATAACTGCAACACTAGCAGCTTCAAGCAGAAAGGCCACATCCTTGACTTTAGAGATCCACATGCTCATTGGCTATCCATCTGCTTTGCACATATATGAGAATTGATGGCAAAGGGAAAGTCGAGTTGCAAAACCATGAGCATGGTGCACCATTTCAAGGTTGTCCCAAATTTCCCTAGGGTTGTTGTAGCACATATGTGGTAACTGCGATTTCTCTATATTGAGGATGATGTTTGCTCGCGCTAGTTGTTGCTTTTTGAGGTAGGCCTTCACAGCCTTATTGTTTGCTGATCCCTGGGGCTTGGAGAGGATACCGTCAATGACATCCCATAGATCTTTCTCAACGAGGAGTGCAGCCATGTGTCAGAATCCAAATATCAGTGATAAAGTTGTAGATGAATATGGTGTTAGTAATTCTGTTTGGAAATGTTTCTAATGATAATAGAATGGTATTCGAAAGTGAATAGAAATCCTACAGTAAAAGCAAATGGCTTTCAGAACGTTTGTGAATAAAATGCATAGTTCTGAAGAGTTAGATGTTCCAAAAGGATTCTATCTTGTAGATTGAATGAACTTTACAGTCCATGTTGATCACAGCCAATGATCTCACATTCTTTTGAAGTGTGTTTAAATTAATAAAAGTAGAGTTGGAGTGCTCACTCAAATGTGAAGTTGTTGTTAAAGGTGATTTTACGACGAGTTGGCAAGTTTGGGTAGAACAATCAAGTTGACATACAATAATTGAACTAAGGAATATACATGCGAATGTGCTAGCTTTTATACTGAACTGTTCAGAAGAGAGAGCAAATGGGAAAGAGTCCATAAGGGTCGGAAAGCAGCTAAGGGACATGTATACTAATTAATGGTCATAGGAAACAAAGATCAAAGGTGGCAGGAAAATTGTAAATGAAGAAAAAATATCAATGGACCAACAATAGCTCTTGAAACATGTTTCCGAATCACATGGCTCTTCTAGTAGGGATGACCATATGCAAATCCTTCGGATGGTGATCCTGAGGGTCTAGAACATTCATACTATAGAGTCTGATGATATGGAATGTCATTGCAAGTTTCCACACAAGAGAAATAACTCGATCACTGAGTTCATTGGAAAAGATTGGGATAGTGATGGGGATAGTCAAGGTGCTTCTTTTCCAGAAAAGATTATGATCAGACCTAGTTATTGATCGCTTCATTAAACACTTGATGGGGTGATTCCTGAACTGGATTGGGTGACCTAATCAAATATGTGCAAAGTATTGAGGCAAGAGTGATTTGGGATTTCTGAAGGAGGCTTTTGGAAGCATTCGGAGATTGTGGTTCGAAGAAGAAGCAATGTGATGGCCTAAATTGTGATTGTGACACCATGGTGTACTGCCAGTCTGTGTAGTTTGATTCATTGAGTTTTTCAAAATGAGTGTTTGGTGCCATAGTGTCAGAATCCAAATTTCAGTGATAAAAGATATAGATGAAGGTTGGGTCAGTGAATCTGTTCAGAAATATTCCTAATGATAACAGAATGGTTTTGGAAAGTGAATAGAAATCCTACAGTAAAAGCGAATGGCTTTCGGAACGTCTGCGAATAAAGTACATAGTTCCAAAGAGATAGAGGTTCCGAAAGGATTCTATCTCTTAGATCAAATGAACTTGCCAGTCCATGTCGATCACAGCCAATGATCTTACATTCCTTGAAGTGGTTTTAACTAAGCAAAATGGAATTGGAGTGCTTACTTGAAAATAGAAAGTTGTTGTTGAAGGTGGGTTGGGGATGAGTTGGCAAGTGTGAGTAGAAGAATCAAGTTGACATACGATAATTGAACTAGGGAACATACATGCGGATGGGTTTAGCTATATACTGAAGGATTCGGAAGAGAGAGCAAATGGGAATGAGTCCGTGAGGATCGGAGAGTAACCAAGGTACATGTATACTAATTAAAGGCCATAGAAAACAAAGAACAATGATGGAAGGAAAATTGTGAATGAAGAAAAGGATACTAGAGTATTACCAACTCCTGAAACATGTTTCCGAATCACATGGCTCTTCGGGTACGGATAGCCACGCCCAAATCTTTTGGAGAGTCATTATGAGAGTCTAGAACATTCATATCATCAAGTCTGATGATATGGCATGTCATCGCAATCTTTGAGTGAATATGAATAACTCAATCAATAATTTTATGGTGAAAGATGGGGATAGTGATGGGGATA
>QMFG01001330.1:0-22470 GCA_003314545.1 Ramaria sp. MG151 | reverse complement strand
CATGTCTCACCTTGTTTAAGCGGAGTTTCTTTGCCCGTCACTACCATCACAGTTGAGACTAAAAATAGCCCAGCAGCAGTGATTGGAACGTGTAGCTATTAATGATCATGAGAGTTTCAAAAACCGTGCTAGTGAGGAAGAATCTATTGAAAAGTTTTTACACACACCGGACAGTAGAGGTGTAGCTGTTCAATGACCATCTGAAGGTGAGGCATGGGGTGTCATGGGCTGTCAAGAAACGATTTGGTTGCAGCAGGTCAGTTGATGGCATAGTAAAGGTGCAGTGGCTATCCTAGATGGTGGTATGTGCCTAGAATATAATTCTTATCGTATTTCGATTGACTGGCCACCCAGGCAACACCACTGCCACAGTTGATGATATGCAAAATAAATTGACAATTAGAAATCACACGACCGCCACACAATATACTCTTTCTATTCCAGCACTTTGCTCCTTGTTCTCATTACCTCCTTGCCAGTCACATACACTTCTCATCTGCATCACAGAGGATTCTTCGATTGTATACATACATATACCATCAGGCCTCTCTACCACATGCTCGCACCTTCTCTATTCCAACACCTCCCTTCCATTACCAGCTGCTCCCCAGTTCATCCTTCCTGTTGACCCAATAGCTTGGGGTTCCGATATTCTACCTACTCAACACGATGTGCTTGTCAGCATTTCAACTGGAGGAGAGTTGGCTTTTTGGATACCAGAAACCAACTCACAATGCAGTGAACGGCAAAAATGGTTATGCACTGGCTCTGTACATACTCGTCGAAAGGATATATGCATGGCAAGATGCAGCTCTGCAAAGAAGACCATCTTGGGTATGTCAGATAATGATTGTTTATTCCTCATGTGTGACTATAATCTTGTTTTAGTTGTCTCACATCCTGACGGGGAAGAGATCATGATATGGGACTTGAAAGAATCCAAATTTTCTTTGGCCCTCAAATACTGTCATGTGTCCAGGTATGCCGTGCTACAGAATCTTGTTACTCCAGTTTATGCTACTGAAAAGATATCTGCAGCGGTATTGATCCCATTGATGATCTCGACTGGACATCAACTGCTGATGCCCAATCAATCTTAGCTATTGGTTATGCACACCATGTTGTCCTTTGTGCCAGCAGCCTATGACATATTTTGAACAGGGGCCGGCTTGGGGTGTATTTGGCCAGGTGGAAATAACTCAGTATGTCTTTTTTGTAGACACTTGAGTATGTATTGAACCCTAAGCTTCAGTCTGACACCATATACTATCTGTGACTCTATCTGGTTATCTGGTGGTTCATTATTAGTTTCTGCTGGTCACCAAATGTTCTATTTTGGCCACATGGTGGATAGTAACGGACCCAACTCCTTGTTTGAACTTGTGGCTACATGTAATGGGCCTTCAGTTGACTACCATCTGCAGATGCTGCTTCAGTGTTTGCTGTGGGGTATATAATCATTTTCCTTTGCTTGATGCACAAGCTGATATAGCCTTAGAGAAGCTGGAGCTCATAAAATGGATTATTGTTCAGCTGAAGATGGCTCTAGAAGATGCTTTAGCTGATGGTTTCCAAAATTTGTCTATACCTCCTATGTCAGCAGATGAATTCTTGCAACGAGAGACTCAAGGCATATGCATCTTTAATCCAAATCACTTTGCTCCCCTCGTTGAATACTGATCCCACAGTCGACTGGAAGCTACCGGTCAAGACGCACAAACCATTTTGACAATAACTATGGGTCTGAAAGGTTTTCCTTCATCTGTTTTCTACCACAACACTTCTACTCATTTTGGTTTTAGAGAACTCGACGATCATCAATTCTCACGGAGCATAGTTGAGCACCTTGTGGAACTTTTGGAGAATGGTCGAGTTCCAGGATTAACACCAAATGAGCAAGACCATTTGATCATTTTGATCCAAACAACTCTTGAAGTAGATATTCAATGTAAAGCCCATATGTAGACACTGATATCTGGGATCTCACAGGTAAATGAACAGCGATGTGCTCTGGATTCCAATGGACTTCGCTATCTCATTTCCATGCAATCCTTCTACATTCTGAACCAGCGAGTAGTTTCCTCAAAATCCACAGAAAAAGCTCCAAAAGGGCATGAACGTATACGCTATTGGGACATGGTGTGGGCATTTCATAGTCAGAGCCAGGAAATTTTGCTTGCAGCTTAACTTACAGACAATGAGAAGCAGTTTATCTCATTTTTTCGTGACATTAGCCATGCTTTCAGGTATGCATTCTCAGTCCCCGTGAGGGAGAAAATGAAGGAATTATTCCACTAAGAAGATATTTTTCTAAACTGAATAACAGCCATAGGAACACGACTTTCATTATTTCACGTAGCCTTGGGCGCCAAAGTAATTAGGGTTAAGGGTTTAGCTTAATACAGCTCTCTTGCTTTAACCAGGAACGGATAAAAAAAATTAACAACTCAACTTGGTAAAATGATAAGCAACCTATATGATCCACTGATGATCAAGAGAAAAGAGTGACAGGAGAAGGAGAAAAATTGGAATTGGGTGAATGTTTATATTATTAAGCAACAGGATACATGAGTATCCAAAGTGGAGAGATTGACTTTTTGCAATCCACCCACAAATTGAAAACACTATTTATTTATGCTAACCATTCCTAAACCCAGCATCCACATTTAGGTCGCAAGACCCCGGGTATACACTTGATTTCCCAGAAGGTTATTAAGAATGTATACTAGGATACGGTCATTAGAGTCGGACATTGAAAAGTAAACAACTTGTAATGACACCGTGGGAACGGCTTATATAAAGTGTATTTGTGGGAACGGGATATGGGCTGTGAGAACAAACAGCGGATTATGTGGGGGGGTCCACTATAACAAAAAACCTCTTCTCCCTTTGGGGAATCGGTAATTACACTTCGAAAGAATGTAATCATACTGGGTGTGATCGGCGTGAACCACACGGTTCATCCGATCCATGAGATAGAATCCTTTCGGAATACCTATCTCTTTGGAATTATGCACTTCTTCGCAAACATTCTGAAAGCCCTTCGCTTTTACTGTAGGATTGCCTTTCATTTTCAAACACCATCTTCTTTATGTGGAAACATTTTCCAATGTTATTGCTAACAATACATTTGTCCATAACATTTATCTTTGATAATTGAATTCTGACACCTCCCCCGTCCATTCAACTTACACTTCATCATAGAATCCAGAAGGAGCGCATATTCCACCCTACTTGTCAGCCAATCATGGAAAGATTCATGAATAGCCTTCGGAGCCTGTGTTGTCTCTGATTCGTCAATCCTTCCTGGATGACACAGTGACTTATTCTATATCCAATTCACTTAGGAGACATTGGACAAGTTGAGGAATATTATTGGTGGACATTTCTTTTGTTCTTTTATCTGACATATTATCTTTTCACATGATCTCTGCCTTGTTCTATGTTTAATAACTTTTTCTCGTCATTACTAACTGACATTCTATTCTTGTACTAATATTCCCACTCCACACTTCTTTTCCCTATCTTGACACATTCTTGCTTATCCGCTTTGTCAGATACTCCTTTCTTGATTCCTTTCTTGTACTTTTGGTTCTCGTGCTTTGAGATGCGCTATCCCTATTCTTACCAAGCACCTCTATCGCATCGTTTTGCATCGTCCATGCACCGTTGCTGTAGACATGTATATAAAGGCCTCTGCCTCTCTCTGTAAAATAACAAGTTCAACAAGTCAAGTTTCAAGTCAACACTCAAGTCCGGTCTCAGTAAGCAAGTTCAAGAATAGTCTAGAACGTTCTAGATTACATCACACGTCACGGTCACATCGGTCACGGTCACGGTCACGGTCACATACGTCACGTCACACATCACAGTCACAAGACTCGTCACATCTATTGACATCACCTACTGCCAGCATAAAGTATTGGTATTGTGACTGGATACTAAAATTGTAATAGCCTCTAGACAACTATTATCAAGCGCAGTATTCCAGCCACGAAGCCCCTTCTTCAAATACAAGGCAGAGAAGAAGTCAAATCATTTGATGTTTTCTTGTACAAAGAAGAGTTTGGAGTTAGGAAACTGACACAGTTACAGTCCTTTAACGACCATCACTGTTCCAATATTCCATCTGTCAGGGGACAACCTGTTTTCACCAAACCCTCCATCTCCAAGGCCCCTACACATGCGAAGTACAAATCCGAAGCGCGAGAACCTCGGTCCGAAGCCTCGGGTCATTGACCCGAAGCCTCCAAACACGAACCCGAAGTCTCGGGCCCCTAGTCCGAAACCTCGGACTACCCGAGACCTCTACCAACCTCGGGGTAGAACTCGAACCTTTGATCCGAACCTTCGGCCCGACATCCGGCCTTCGTCAGGGTCGAAGTGCCTTATGGGGATAGAAGTTGGGCAGGGTTGACAGCGCGTAGGATTACCCCTGATTGGGCGTTAGGTAGTCGTATATAGTTTCTTCACTAGTAGCGGGGATCCCTAGACTTTTCTCTTTGGATTTCCCCTCTACTAGGTGAGAGTTCCTTCACTGTATTTTCTTATGCATATATATATATCTTTGGATTTCCCCTCTACTAGGTACCTGTGGGCGCTAGGAGGGTTGCCCTTACACCATCTCCGATCCCATCCTGTGGAAAGAAGACATACAACAATTTGACTAACCTATCAACGAAATACACAACTGCTGTGTCCCTCGAACGACTGCACTAGATACCGTCTGAGGAAAGGACCATTGCGTGCAGGCTTTAGGTATCAAACCCAAGGCGAACACATCAACGTGCTGAGGCCAAAGGGTTGCGGACTAATTTTTTGCCTCGGGGGCCGTGGCCTTAGGTTCGGCTTTGGCCTCTGAGGGCCGGTTGGCTGCCTGCGCCGCTCAGGCCTTTGCTGCGGCTCTCGGACACACTAGCTTTGTGGTCCATGCTGCCGCAGACCAGACACAAGTTCAGGTCGAACCGACACTGGCGTTCTTGGGGAGTAAGCTTGCCGTCAGGCCCGAGCTTACCCAAGAGGTCGGGTGCCTTCAACTGAGGCGTAGAAGGCTTTGCAGCCTCTTTGCCTTTGGCCAAGGTACCTTGCTGTGCCTTCGGGGTCGTGTTTGGGGCCAGGGCAACCAAACTCTCGGTCTGAGGTTCAGACCTTGATGACAACTGGGTTGTCTCACGAGCAAGCTCGCCTCAATGTTCCCAGTAGCGTTGGTCGATCCATTGGACCAGATCTCAGAGCTTATCCAGGGTGCAGGGTTTGTCGAAATGAATCATCTCGTCTTTGATTCGCTTTGGGAGGGCGAGATAGGCCTTCCGAAGCAGTGCTTGGTTGTTGTAATTGACAAGCTAGGTGAGGTGATAGAATTCAGCGAAAAACTTGGTGGCCTTGTGACTGTCCTTCATCACGAGGTTCTCAACGTCTACTTCGGCGTCCGTGACTGCATTGTACGGCCCAAAGTTGATCATCAGTTCCTTAGTGAAGCTATCGTAGTTGTTGAACCACTCGGGTTCAAATGAAGAGTTGTCAGTGAGGTACGGCTCGAAGTAATCAAGAGCCATGCCTTTGAGGAAGGACAGGGCATAGTTGACCTTGGCAGACTCGTCCAAGAATGCTTTTGGTCAGGCATGGAAATTCAGCTTGCACTGTGGAGGAAGCCTCGTAGCTTCTTTGGGTCCGAGCTGTCAAACGTATCGGGTTCCTGAATTTTCACTTTTGAGGATTCGGTTTTTTGGGGACCCATGAGGTCTGCAATCTTGGAGAGAGCCTTGGCGAGGGATTCTCCAACATTGGCGTTGTTATCCGATGGTGGGTCAGGGTCAGGGTCAGGGTCAGGATTTGGGTCGGGGTTCGGATTGTCATCAGGGGGTTCACGATATGGTTCGGGGTCATCAGGGACCTCCTCGATGTGTCCCTCAGGAACCGATTGATCGTGAAGGGGCATGTTTCGGTGTTGAAACAATGGAGTTGGGGTCGGGGAGTTCCTTGCTCTTCGAGCTAGGATGGAGGGTGTTGCTCTACTAATTTGGTTTCGAGCAGCGGATTGGGTGGTTGGGGTCATAAGGACTGTCTGAGCTTCGAGAGTTCTGATATACTGTTAAGAACTGAATCGTAGTGGAGGCAGAGTTAGGTTTGGGACTCAAGATAGAGTTGACCGAGGTTCGGAGTCAGGTTGTTGAGGAGGGCCGAGGCTCGGTGAACGGGTTGAGTGGGACTTGGCTTCAGCTTATATGCTGTGCCAGCTCAGAGTCCTGTCCCATATTTCGGACGAGGCCCGAGGTCACCCGAAGTTCGGGCGTGACCTTAGTGAGGAGAGCGAAGGAGTGTAAGAATTAAAGCAGAATGTATTTGGGTATCTTAGTCAATATCAGAACTGATTTTCATGTACATGAACGAGTAGCTTATATACGAAGGGGTTCGGGGATCGGAGACCGGATGACCGAGGTCAGGGTCATAAACTACACAAAAGGAGATCAAACAGATGGGACGGATATGAAACATGTTTGAGGTGAATGGGAGTTCGGGCCCAAAGGGCCGGGGGTTCAATTCGGTGGCGTGGGTTCTGACAGGGTGGAATGCACAAAAATGTACTAAGACTTGTCTAACGCATCTGAAACCGATCAGTATGCTGTAGGAATTACAGATCATTCAATCAACAAATACATTCAGCAGAAATAACAAAGAAAAAGATGCAGAAAATTTCTTGAAACTCCATTTTGAAGCTCCAGAAAAAAGAAGTGATCAGCTTTGTTCAGGGATTGGTGACAATAAGGGTGAGTCGAAATAGTAAATATATTGTCGTATGTGCATTTGGAAGTGTTTCAGAGCTATGTGGGGCTCAGTTGGTGGCTATTGAGCCCGCTCGTGTCCAAAGCACATATATGTGCACATTCGTGCTTGCGTGTCCTTGGGGATGTATTGCTGATTGAGTCTAAAAATGTAAACAGAATATATTCCAAGACTTTAAGCCTTGAATTGAAATTGGTGGTGTTTTTATATTTCTTTTTTGATTTTATTCTAGGCAGCACTCTGATGCATCAGTAGATTATGTAATGCAGAGTTTGCGTGGCAGATAGATAAATAATAACAGATTCTACAATAGTGGGGAGGGTATCCGTACCAAGTATAGTATTGTATAAACCTCTATCCCTTGCTACAGCCAGAAGTTCGTGTTTCCAACATGTCCAGTTGTCTCTGAGGAGTTTTGGCCTAATATCGCAGAATCTGTGGATATCGTGTTTCTGATAGGTAGCCATACTATTGTTGGAGCCGTTCAGTAAACTAAGACTTTTAATCTGTTATTTTTGGATGCATATATGCGGCCGAATGTGTTCATAATGTCTTGTAGTCATCATAGAGAAATAGAATGTTGAATATAAAAGTGATAGGAGGAGGATTGGTGGTGTAGTGAATATAATGGTGAGTAGTGGGTGCATATATTGAGTGAGGATTTAATGATTCATATTTACAACAGTCTAGAACATTCATATCATGGAACCTGATGATATGGCATGTCATCACAAGCTTTGATGGAATAGAAATGACTCAATCAATAAGTTCATTGTGAAAGATGGGGATAGTCAGGGTGGTTCTTTCTAAAAAATGATTGGACCTGACCAGTGATTGTTTCACTAAACATTAATGGAGCGATTCATGAAAACTGATGGATAAGAAGGTGGCTGGGTGAAAATAATGGGATCAAGGTGATGGTGGTTTGGAATTTGGAAGAGGTCTTTCGGAGGACTTGGTTTGGAAGGATGATGATATAGGTAGGATGCCCATATTGTGATTGCGACACTCCAGAACAAAAAATTAGTCCACAACCCTCCAGTCTGCACATCTTCTTAGGGTTGCATTGACCTAGTATGTGCCCCCATGGACATTAGACTCAATGCTTCCACTCTTTCTAGTAGTCCATCATTGACAGTTACTTTATTTGCTGATTCCATAGATAATGTTCTGATCAAGGCATTAGTATACTCTGATTCTACACATTGTTTTATTGAATGTATGTTTGTATGTAAATACAACATCCCTACCAGTCCTATTTCCCCTCCAATCGCCTTGAAACTCTTTGATGGTAGTACAAATTCTTTCATTTCTGGATCCATAGAACTTCCAATCTGCTTTTCTCCACGTGACTCTTTTTCTGTAGTATTTTATGTATTGTCATTAGATCCCTCCTATTTGGTAGTACTCGGACACAACTGGCTCACCCACCACAATCCATTGATTACCTGGATATTGGGCAGTATTACATTCTGAACCACATCTTCTGGAAACCTGGCAACACCTCCACTGGCTAGCACCTGAGCTGCCACTGCTCTGGATCTGCTACCAGAATCTGACACCCCTCTGAAGCTTGAAGCTCCCCAGATTGCCTTCATAAATGCAGCAGTGTTCACACATACCTGAAAATTAGAAGCTCTTCAACATTTCAGCTTCATCTAATTATCACTTAGTCCGGATAGCTGAAGGAGATGGATGGAAGACAGCATTCAAGACCCAGTATGGATCCTTCAAATGGCTCATCATGTCCTTCAGCCTCATCAACATGCTGGCACCTTTCCAACAGTTCATGAATGACACCCTGGGGGACCTTCTGGATAAATATGTTGTTAAAATACTTGACATATTTGTCCCACCTGTCCACATCCGTGTCCACTTCTTTTTATGTTTCTTTTCTTTTTGGCTCCATAGCCACTCTGTACAATATATAAATTATGGCACTTGGCTCATTGTCTCCTCAGTTGCTATTATTTATTAACTGAGGTAAGACACTCATTAGTATTCATTTAAACATTTAATTATTTCTATTGTATATAGACTTTATCTAGGCATTATACAATGCTAAGTCATTATCATTTATCAACTGAGACTTTATCTAGATTACTACAGGTTATGGGCTACCCATCCATGCTTTAAAAAAGTAACAACACTTACCTACAGCATGGAATATCACCATGACTGACATCAAATTAGCCACTAAAAATGTTGGACTTATGACTGCCAATGGGTGGACTCTATGGTCTATGAAATGTAAATCTGTCCTCAGTGGTTATGGTCTCTGGATGTACATAGAAGGCCTGGACAGTAAAATTCTGACAGATGGATCCAAAATTAGTGAATGTAAAAAGAAATAAAATGGAAATTTTTTATTATATTTAATTTGATTTGATTTGATTTGTTTTTTATTGTTTTCTTCAAGTTTATTTGAGGCGATCTTTAAACACCTAAAAGGTGATCCAAGCGGGATATGAATTCTAGCGCGGGGGATGCGCTGATGCAGAATCAAAGTGTCAGGGCTTAAAGTTCACATACAGAGATGGGGACTTGTAGATAGGTAGATAGTGAGAACTTAACAGTTTTAGGATAAGCACTGAATCAAATAGAGTCCTTGAAATGATGACGAATGGCCAGTGACGATTCGTTAACAAAGCAAGGGTTGCAAAGATATCAAGCAAAGATGTGGGGATTGTAACAGAGATGTGGAGGTTATACTGCCTTGGATTCTGGGGAAATTTACAAGTGTACTTATAGTGAGAGCTAGCTATTGATTGTCCTTTGTGTTTCCAAGAAGAATATTGGGGCGATGGAGCGATTCTGGGGTTGGAGTCTACATGAGGGAAAGAATGCACAAAAATGTACTAAAAACATGTTTAAAACTTCTGAAACAGATCATGGTGTGGTAGGAAATGTAGATCATGTGTTTTACTACTATACTGAGCCAAAAGAACAAGAAAAATCAATGAGAAAAAATCTGAAACTCCATTTCAAAGCTCCAGCGCTTGTTTAAATGAAATCAAAGCGATCAGCTTTGTTCGTGGATCGGCGACGATAGGGGTGATCAGGAATAGAAGTTGAAGTGTCGTAAGGGTGAATGGAAGTGTTTCAGAGCCACGCGGGGTTCAATTGGTGGCTATTGGAGCCTGTTCATGTCCGAAGCGCATATATGCGCACGTTCATCCCTGCATTGCCTCAGGGATTGTTTGCCGAATGATCCTAAAGATGTAAACAGAACATATTCTAAGGCCCAAGGCCTTGAATTCTCATTAGTAGTGTTTTTATATTGTTTTTGTTGTTTTATTCTGCACGGCGCTACTGATGCATCAGTAGATTATGTAATATGACCTTCGTGTGGTAGATAGATAAATAATAACAGAATGGACTCACACCAATGATAGAATTGTTGGAGCCCTGTGTCAAGTGGTTGATGACTCACTATCACAAGAAATTGAAAGTCTCACCATGGCAAAAGAGGTCTGGGAATGTCTCAAAAGCAAAACATACCAAAGTGGTGTTATCTCCAAGTTTCACACACTGAAGACTGCACTGCATACTCAACTTACAACTGCTGACTTGATCAATGCCACCATCACTGACATTAAAGATCTCCTTGAAGTCATCTATGACAAACAGCCACCAACCAAGGATGAGATGGCAATCACACTCTACCTTCATGCAATGGGTGATGGGGAATTTGACTGGTTGCAGAAACTAATGATCAGCACTATGATCTCATCTTCCACAAAACTCACTCCCAATGACATCGTCAGACAACTTGAGATTGAAGCTCAGGAGGATAGACATTGTGATACCATCAAGGAGAACAAGAAGATACTTGCTGTGAGATAGAAGAAATCAGCCAATACATCTGTCAAATGTATGAACTGTCAATGTTCTGGCCACACAATTGAAAAATGCTGGGAAGATGGTGGAGGAAGTGCCGACAAGGTTCCAGACTGGTGGAAGACTGCAAAAGACAAAAAAACTGGAGATAAAGGGAAGAAGAAGCCAAAAAAGGAACAGGCTCATGCAACAATCACTGAGCATCAGCTCTGACTCTTGTGCCTGCTCCAAGACACTAATGTCTGTTCCATTGACTGGAACGAGATATTTGCTTCCTCCATCTCAACCCCTTATTTTTTTGACTCTGGTGCCACTAGCCACTGTTCTTCGCACCATGCAGACTTCTTGGATCTGAAGCCCATCCCAACACAAGAAATCAAGGGAATTAATCGTTTGTCGGTGTCTGCCATTGCCACAGATATCATCCACATCAAGTGTGGAAAAGGGAAGAGACTTACATTGAAACATGCCCTTTTGATCCCTGGTATCCTGTTATGCCTCATTTCTGTGGGATGACTGAGTGATGATGGCCTCCAAACATCATTTACTGTGAAGGGATGCACTACATGATGCAGAATGAAGGTCATTGCTACAGGTCAATGTCACGGCAAAGGACTGTATGAACTCCCTGACTGTGTTTCTGTCAAACATGCACATGTCACATGAGCATCCCCTAGACTAGACACCTGGCACAGACACATGGGTCATGTTAACTATTCTTCAATAATCAACATGGCCAAAAAACAATTAGTAAAAGGTATGCCTATGAACCTTCATATCCTCCCACAGATTTGTGAACAGTGTGTTGTTGCTAAGGAGGCAATGACACCTGTTCCAAAAACACAGGAGGGGAGGAGAGTGACTAGAGTAGCAGAATATGACCCTCACACCTACTGTGAGGCAACAAGAGTGTATGATGCTGCTGATTGGGAAATCGGCTATGACAATGAACTAGCATCTATGGAACAACACAGTGTATGGACACTCATACTGCACTCAGAAGTCCCAGAGGGACATTGTGTCTGGGGATGCCATACTGTGTTCCTCCACAAACATGATGAAAACAACAATGTTTCATGTCATAAAACTAGAGTTGTTGCAAAAGGTTACTCACAGATAGGAGTTGACTACATGGGTACCTTTGCATCTGTTGCATGCCTTGAGTCCATACGTACTGTTCTTGGATTAGTGTCAGAATCCAAATAATAGCAACAAATGTTGTGGATGAATGTTATGTTAGTAAAAGTATTCGGAAATATTCTTAATGATAACCGAATGGATTTGGAAAGTGAATGTAAATCCTACAGTAAAAGCAAATGACTTTCGGAACGTCTGCGAATGAAGTGCATGGTTCCGAAGAGACAGAGGTTCCGAAAGGATTCTATCTCGTGGATTGAATGAACTTTGCAGTTCATGTCGATCCAGCCAATGATCTTACATTCCTTGAAGTGGATTTAACTAATAAAAGTTGAATTGGAGTGCTTACTCAAAAAATATACAGTTGTTGGTAAAGTTGAGTTGGGAGCGAGTTTGGCAAGTGTGAGTAGAAAATCAAGTTGACATACGATAATTGAACTAGGGAACATACATGTGAATGTGTTTAGCTATATACCGAAGGGTTCAGAAGAGAGGGCGAATGGGAATGAGCCCGTGAGGATCGGAGAGTGATCAAGGTACATGTATACTAATTAAAGGCCATAGAAAACGTAGAATAGTGGGGGAAGGAAAATTGTGAATGAAGAAAAGGATAATCGACCATCACCAACTCTTGAAACATGTTTCCGAATCGCGTGGCTCTTCAGTTAAGGATAGCCATGCCTAAATCTTTCAGAGAGCCATTAGGAGAGTCTAGAACGTTCATATCATTAAGCCTGATGATATGGCAAGTCATCGCAAGCTTTGAGTGGATATGAATAACTCCATCCATAATTGTATGGTGAAAGATGGGGATAGTGATGGGGATAGTCAGGGTGGTTCTTTTCTAAAAAAAGAATATGATGGGACCTGACCACTGATTGTTTCACCAGGATTGTTTCAATAGATGACGTATTTGAGGTGAAGTGATAGGCAAAAGAGTTGTGGGATGAAAGTGATGGGAGTGTGGGAATGTTGCTACGGGCTTCGGATGAAATGCTTCGGAAGGATTGCTTCGGAACGAATAAGTGTGAATTGAATGTCCAGACTGTGATCGTGACAATTAGCAGCATCCTTAGACTGGGAGATCCACCAGTTTGACATCAAAACCACATTCATACATGGAGATTTGGCAGAGGAAATCTATATGGAGCAACCAGTTGGATGCCAGGTAAAGGTAAAAGAATCATAGGTATGCAAACTATGCAAGTCACTACATGGACTAAAACAAGCTGGATGCTGCTGGTACACACAGTTATATGATGGAATGTGCAAAGCAGGCTTCATCAGAGTGAATGATTATCACAGTGTATTTGTAAAGAAGAGTGACAAGGGGAGCACCATGATCACAGTCCATGTTGATGATATGGTGGCAGCAGCAAGTAACCCAGAGACCTTGGCTTGTGCAGTCGCCAACCTCAGAAGGACATCATTGACATGGGACCCATAAAATGGTTCCTTGGTATGACTGTCACCAGAAACCGTGAAGCCTGCACAATTTCATTATCCCAAAGTGCTTACATTGACACTATTTTTAAATGGTTCAATATGACTGATGCACCAGGGTTTCTACTTGTCACAATCATAATCTTATCCCTTACACTCCCACATATCTCTGTCTGAAGACAATCTTCCAAATGGTCAGTTCCAAATGCTGAAGCAACATCACCTCGATCCCATCACTTTCTCCAACAATCTTCTTATACATCAAATTTCCTGAATCACTCCATTAATGTGTAGTGAGACAATCACTGGTCAGGTCCACTCATAATCATTTTAGAAAAGAACCACCCTGACTACCCCCATCACTATCCCCATCTTTCACAATGAACTTATTGATTGAGTCATTCATATTCCAACAAAAGCTTGCAATGACATGCCATATCATCAGGCTCCTTGATATGAATGTTCTAGACTCTGAGGATCATTCTTCAAAAGATTTGCACATGGTTATCCCTACCCGAAGAGCCATGCAATTTAGAAACATGTTTCAGGAACTATTGTTGGTCCATTAATCTTTTTCTTAATTCACAATTTTCCTACCCCCCTTGTTCTTTACTCTTTATGGCCTTTAATTAGTATACATGTACCTTGGCTACTTTCCAACGCTCATGGACTCTTTCCCATTTGCCCTGCCTTCTGAACCGTTTGGTATCATTTGCATGTATATTCCCTAGTTCAATTATTGTACATCTACTTGATTGTTCTACTCAAACTTGCTGACTTGTCATGAACTACCTTGAACAGCAACTTCACATTTGAGTGAGTATTCCAACTTCATTCACATTAGTCTAGACACACAAAAGAACTTGAGACCATTGGCTGTGGTTGACATGGACTGCAAAGTTTATTTGGTCCATGAGATAGAATTCCTTTGGAACATCTATCTCTTCAGAACTATGTATTTGTTCACAGACATTCCAAAAGCCACTTGCTTTTACTGTAGGACTTCTATTCACTTTTTAATACCATTCTATGACAATTAAAAACATTTCCAAACAATACTACTAACCCTATATCCATTTACACCTCTTATCTTTGATAATTGAATTCTGACACTACTCCACTCAACCCAAATTTCATACTCTCTACTGCCATGTTGTCAGAATTCAATTATCAAGGATAAAAGTGATAGATGAATGTAATGTTAGTAGCATTATTTGGAAATGTTTCTAATAGTAATAGTAATAGAATGATATTTGAAAGTGAATATAAATCCTACAGTAAAAGCGAATGGCTTTTGGAAGGTTTGCGAAAAGGTACATAGTTCCAAAGAGATAGCTATTCTGAAAGGATTCTATCTCATTGATCAAATGAACTTCACAGTCCATGTTGATCACAGCCAAGGGTCTCACATTCTTTTGAAGTGTGTCTAAACTAATATAAATGAAGTTAGAGTACTTACTCAAATATAAACTTGATGAGAGGTTGTTATTCAAGGTAGTTTACGATGATTTTGCAAGTTGGAGTAGAACAATCAAGTAGACGTACAATAATTGAACTAGGGAACATACATGCGAATGTGCTACTTGTTAAAACACTAAAGATAATTCAGCGTCTTCTGAGTAAACACTCTTTGTTATTAGTTTAGAGATAACTACCTAAAGATAACTGTGAATGGGTGAGTCTATGAGAAAAATCTAAAAGTATCTAAAATACTCACTTCAGCATCTTCTGAGTAACGGAAAGTACCGTGATATAAGTACTAAAGGAAATTAGACTTCCGAAACTCTAAATGAAGAATATAGTGTGAAACTATCTAATATGTCTCATCTGAGGATAGATAGCCATTAGAAAATAACAAAAATGATAAAAGAAAAGATCATGTAAATGTAATAAGAAAGAATCCAAACTGTGTGATCTTAACACTACTTATATACCAGACAGTTTGGAAGCAGGAGCGAATGGGAAAGAGTCCGTGAGGGTCAGAAAGTAGCTAAGGTACATGTATACTAAGTAAAGGCCATAGTAAACAAAGAACAAAAGTCGAAGGAAAATTGTGAATAGAAGAAAGATTTAACAAACTAGAAATAAATCCTGAAACTTGTTTCTGAATCATATGGCTCTTCGGATAGAGAGATCCTCATGCTATTCCTTTAGACAGCAACCCTGTCATTTATATCATACGACATCTGATCGCCCTTTCACAGATTACATAATCGACGCGAACATCAGATGCCATAGCATTCATCGTGAATATATGTGGTCATTTACGTGACCAAACAATATACAAAAATATCAAAACAACCCACCAATGAAGACCTTTGAATTCCCAATGAAATAAGAAGACAAATCATTCCAGGCATATGAGACCGAGCAGCATCACCAATGATGCTGCTCCAACACATCTGAAACATTTTATCTCACCTCTGAGATAGTACCCCTCGTTAATTCCGTGATGTATGGGTGTTTATCCAATCACAAGTCAATGGAAATTTAGGGGATATCAGTTGATATGTCAGGTGCCGCCTATTTCTATTTTTTCCATTTTTGTATTGTATTATATTTCCCCTCTACCCTGTCTCATATCCTACTCCACAATCACATGCCCCAAACCCCTAGTATAATTTCCAATCTATCTACCCTCGACCCTGCGTTCTCATACTCAATCCACCCTTCTGAATACATAGCCGCTTGTCTTGTACCTTAACACATGTAAAAACCCCCTAGTTAATTGTTCTGTGTCTTGTTGTCATTTGGTCTTGAATACTTGTATAAGTACTGCCAATGTAGTACGAAAATAGGTAACTGATTGTAAAATCCATTCACCACATTCCTTGTTTTAAGTCTTTCCTGTAAATTGCCCTGTAGTCGTCTCTTATCTGCAATCTCCTCGGGACTTATCGATTTTCTTTTGATATATCAATATTCCTACTCTATTCTTGCTACGTACATTGCACCAATCCTTCGCACAACGAACTATCGGCGTTCTTTTATCGACCCATCAGCCAGGCCAAATTCCCAGGTCCTTCGACACCCGGCGCTACTTCGATCTAAATTGATCACAAGATCTCTAGATCATCAATCGGGACTCACATCTGTCGCACATCTTCAGCAGCACTCATCCTTTCAAGAAATAAATATAGTTTTATTTCACTTCTGAAGAGACCCTGAATGTCAGGAATGAATGAGTCAACATATTAAATAGTATTTCCTGTCACCATAAGCTTCAGAGGTATAGAATTGGCCCTGACATTAATAAGAAATAGAAAGGAAATTTTTATCTATTTTATTTGAGTTTATTTGAACTGTTTTTGATGTTTTCCTCAAAGTTTGCTTGAGGCGGCTTTTAAGCGCCTAAGAGACAATCTAAGCGGTGTATGAATTCTAGCGCGGGGGATGCGCTGATGCAGGATCAAACGTCAGCACTTAAAGTTCACGTACAGCGACGCGAGTTGTAGATAGAGAGATAACTTGAACTTAGCAGTTTTGAGATAAGCACTGAGTTGAATAGATTGCTTGAAATGATGACGAACAGCCAGTGATGATTCGTTAACAAAGCAAGCGATGGAGAGATATCAAGCAAACAGATAGAGAATATTCTGAGAGTGTGGAGGTTATACTGCCTTAGATTCTGGAGAAATTTACAAGCGTACTTATAGTGAGAGCTAGCTAATAATAGTCCTTTGTGTTTCCAAGAAGAATATTGGGGTGATCAGGAATAGAAGTTTGAGTGTTGTAACAGTGGATAGAAGTGTTTCAGAGCCACGCGGGGCTCAATTGGTGGCTATTGGAGCCCGTTCGTGTCCGAAGCACATATATGCGCACATTCGTCCCTGCATAGTCCGGGGATCGTTGGCCGAGCAGTCCTAAAGATGTAAACAGATCATATTCTAAGGCCCAAGGCCTTGAACTCTCATTAGTAGTGGTTTTTATAATGTTTTTGTTCTTTTATTCTGTGCGGCGCTACTGATGCATCAGTAGATTACGTAAATAGATAGTAAAATAACAGACATTGAGTTCCTTGAAATAGATGGGGATAATGATGGGGATAGTGCAGGTGCTTCTTTTTTGTGAGAAAAGAGTAATGATTGAACCTGATCGATCATTTGGTTCATTTTGATATAACAGAGTGATTCATGGCATTTGAGGGTGATGAAATGTTGATGGCAAATATGTGTGACAAAAGTGCTGATGGTTCAGATTCTGAATGAACGATTTGGAAGGAAGCTGTTCAGAGGATTTGGAAGGTGAAGCACGGGACTGTCACGATCACAATTTGGACATTACATTCATATCGTCCTCGTTCCAAACAATTCCTTCCAAAGCATTTCGTCTGAAGTCCAAAGCAACATACCCACATTCCCATCAATTTTATCAAACAACTCTTTTATCTATCATTTCGACTCATACACTCCATCTAGTGAAACAATCCCTGTGAAACAATCATTGGTCAGGTCCAATCATATTCTTTTTTTAGAAAAGAACCACCCTGACTATCCCCATCACTATCCCCATCTTTCACCATACAATTATGGATGGAGTTATTCATATCCACTCAATGCTTGTGATGACATACCATATCATCAGACTTGATGATAGGAACATTCTAGACTCTCATAATGACTTTCTGAAAGATTTAGGCATGGCTATCTCTACCCGAAAAGCCATACGATTCAGAAACATGTTTCAGGAGCTGGTAATAGTCTATTATTCCTTTTCTTCATTCACAATTTTCCTTCCATCATTGTCCTTTGTTTTCTATGGCCTTTAATTAGCATACATGTACCTTGGCTATTTTCTGATCCTCATGGACTCATTCCCATTCGCCTCCTATTCCAAATCCTTCGGTATATAGCTAAACAATCTGCATGTATGTTCCCTAGTTCAATTATTGTATGTCAACTTGATTCTTCTACTTACACTTGCCAACTCGTCCTCAACTCACCTTAAAACAACTTTATATTTTTTGAGTAAGCACTCTGATTCCACTTTTATTAGTTAAATCCACTTCAAAGAATGTAAGATCATTGGCTATGATTGACATGAACTGCCAAGTTCATTTGATCTATGAGATAGGATCCTTTCAGAACATCTATCTCTTCAGAACTATGCATTTCATTCACAAATGTTCCAAAAGCCATTCGCTTTTACTGTAGGATTTCCATTCAGTTTCCAAAACCATTCTATTATCATTAGGAAGATTTCCGAACAGATTCACTAAACACAACATTCATCTATATCTTTTATCACTGATATTTGGATTCTGACAGGGACAACTCATGATCATGACACATGTCACCCATGTCCAATACCAACAAAGACAAGATGAAGAACATCCCTTACCTTGCCAGTGTAGGCTCACTAATGTATGCTTCAATGGCTACATGCCCTGACATTACATTTGCCACTAACAAACTAAGCCAATTCAATTCAAACCCTGGTCTACCTCACTGGACAGTGTTGCAGCATGTGCTGCAATATTTAAAACAGACCAGGGACTATTCTCTCACTCTTGGTGGCACTGCAATGCCACTCCTCATTGGCTACACTGACTTGGATTATGCTGGGTGCACTGACACACAACAATCTACATCTGGCTATGTATTTACATTAGGCCATGGCACAATCTCCTGGAGCTCAAAATGACAAGCCATTGTCACAACTGTTGGAAAAGTGCGAGCGGCATTGTTCACCGCATAATGTTAGTTACAGTTGCTTAGTAATAGTTATCTGTTTACAACAAGCCATTTCACTCGCTCAAGCTAAACAGCCTTCTGGCACATGGTCCCTGTTCAGCACCACCCAGAATTCCTACATAAACAGATCACGGGTTGCTCCAGTTAACCACCGCAGGTGCTGATAGGAACTATGGAACCTCAAAAGCGCATACCCTGAATCGAAAGCCATACCTACTGAAAGTACACCAGGCCTACCAAAAGCCTGCTGAACCCCGAATCGAAAACCACACCTACTGAAAGTGCGTCAAGCCTACCAAAAGCCTGCTGAACTCCATCTATGGCGCTGAACACTCTTGAAAAACTCAATGAATCGAACTACGCAGACCGGCAGTACACCATGGCTGCACTCCTCGTTGAGAAAGACCTATGGGATGTCGTTGATGGCACCCTCCCCAAGTCCCTAGGATTAGCAAACAATAAGGCTGTGAAGGCCTACCTTAAAAAGCAACAACTGGTGCGAGCAAAAATCATCCTCAATATAGAGAAATCCCAGTTACCACACACACGCTATGATGACCCTAAGGAAATTTGGGATAACCTCGAAGCTGTGCACCGCGTGCGTGGGTTTGCAACTCGACTTGACCTTCGCCGCCAATTCTTGTATATGCGCAAAGCAGATGGACAGCCAATGAGCATGTGGATCTCTGAAGTCAAGAATGCAGCTTTCCAGCTTGAAGCTGCCAGCATTGCAGTCATCAACAATGACGTTATCCTGGCACTTACAGAGGGACTTCTGGACACTTACAACAATTTTATTGTCATGCTGGATGGCCTTCCCCTGTGAGAGCTCACACTTGCTAACGTCATTACCCAGTTATTAAATGAGGAGGTGCGACAACAGCTGCAAGTGCTCATCAAAGCTGAAGTAGAACATTATGGAGAATCAGGGCTAGCTGCTGATATCAAGAAGAAATCACGTGTCGCAGATATCACTTTCTACAATTGCGATGGAAAGGGATATTATCAGTCTGACTGCCCATCTCCAAGGCCTGGAATGGCTGCAATGGCAAATGAAGAGTTGGAGAACAAGAAGGATTACACTCTATTTGCTTTTTAGTTTATAAAAGGTGAACTAAACCTGTACTGCTTGAGGAGGTGTGTGTAAGGGCAACCCTCCTAGTATCCATAGGTACCTAGTAGAGGGGAAATACAAAGGTATATATATGCAAGAAAGTACAGTAAAGGAAAGCTCACCTAGTAGAGGGGAAATCCAAAGAGAAAAGTCTAGGGATCCCCACTACTGGTGAAAAAACTATATACAACTACCTAACGCCCAACCAGGGGCACTCCTACGTGCTGTCAACCCTGCCCAACTTCTATCCCCATAAGGTGCTTTGACCCTGACGAAGGTCGGATGTGTCACGATCATGATTTATGGTCTACTCCGCCTTCCGAACCACCCGAACATCACGTTTCCAAATCAATTCTTCAGAACCCGAATTGTCGCCAAACTCATCACACATGAACCATTCAACACTTCATCACCCTTAACACCTTGAATCGTCCTAGCAACATCACAAGGACCCAACCAAGAGATCAGGTTCTATTATTAGCCTTTCCTCAGAAAAGAAGCATCCACACTATCCCCATCACTATCCCCATCTATGTCTAGGAACTCAATAGCAGGGTCAATTCTATGCTTCTAAAAGCTTATGGTGACAAGACATACAATTCAATATGTTGACGCGTTCATCCCTGACACTCAGGGTCATCGTTTAAGGAAGTGAAACAAGAGTTCGTCTATCCAAAATGACATACGATTCGGAAACAGGTTTCAGGACTTATTCCTAGTTCGTTAAATCTTTTTCTCATTCACAATTTTCACCCCACCCTTGTTCTCTATTTTCTATGGTCATTAACTAGCATACATGTACCTTAGCTATTTTTCCGATCCTCAACGGACTACTCCCCATTCGCTCTTGCCTCCAAACGTCCCAGTATATAAGTAGCACATTCACATGTATGCTCTCTAGTTCAATTATTGCACGTCTACTTGATTGATCTACTTGGCTTAACAATTCGTCGTGAACAATCTTGAAGAACAACTTCACTTCGAAGTAAGTCCTATAAAACTCATCAATTTGGATTTGATTACACTTCGAAAGAATGTAATCTCATTGGGTGTGATTGGCATGAACTAAACAGTTCATCCAATCCACGAGATAGAGTCCTTTCGAAATATCTATCTCTTCGGAATTATGCACCACTTCACAAACATTCTGAAAGCCCTTCGCCTTTACTGTAGGATTACCCTTCACTTTCGAATACCATTTTTTTTATGTGAAAACATTTTCTAACGTTATTGCTAACAATGCATTCATCCATAACACTTCTCTTTAATAATTGGATTCTGACAGGAGTGTTCGGATCAGATATTCGGGCCATACCCCAAGGTTGGTTGAGGTCTCGGGTGGTCCGAGGTTTCGGACTAGAAGCCCGAGACTTCGGATTTGTACTTGGAGGCTTTGGGTCAAGGACCCGAGGCTTCAGACTGAGGTTCTCACGCTTTGGACTTGTCCTTCACAAACTCCGGCAGAATGGCTCCATTTCAGATCCAGCAGCTCAGATTGAAATAGAGTCAAAAAGTGCCACACAGGCTGACTCATTGTTTGGATCAGCACAAACAATTAATCAGCCATGTTACCATGACAACACCTAAATGTGCATGGCAGTGCAAAAGCTGTGCAAGGCCAGCCAAGCCCAGAAATGGAGTCATGTGAATGAAGCATGACTCAGTTAGACTCAAGATCCAGGGATTCTGATTGGAAGACAGCACTTCTGAGTCAGAAACCAGAAACATGACTCCACCTATGACTCAGGAAGTGACATCTGATCCAAGATCCAGAGGATCTGATTGGCTGGCATGCCTAAATGACACAACACGTGACCTTGTTGCTAACATGTGATTCAAGTGCCAGGAGATCTGATTGGTTAGAAGGTACCAGAGTATTCCATAAACTTCTACTATTTTCCATATTATTTATAGATAGAATGTTCCTGTATATTAGTAATCCTTGCTCCACAAGGTATAAAAGGAGGGCTTCTCCTGCCTTGAAAATAACAACATTTTATCTCAAAAAGCCTCAGAAGTGTGTTCCCACATCTTCAACCAAGCTAGACCGAAGTCTGCTTGAGTAATCAGGTCCGAAGACTTGATTAGTAAGCCATTAGTGTTCCGAAGAACACAGCTATATTAGCTTCACTACCGAAGTAGTGGCTAGAAATCCACAAATACAAAAACATCAAATACAGTAGAAAACTGTCAGAATCCAAATAATAGCAATAGATGTTGTGGATAGATGTTGGATTAGTAAAAGTGTTCGGAAACATCCCTAATAGTAATAGAGTAGTTTTGGAAAGCAAATGGAAATCCTACAGTAAAAGCGAATGAAGTGCATAGTTCCGAAGAGATAGAGGTTCCGAAAGGATTCTATCTCGTGAATCGAATGAACTTTGCAGTTCATGTCGATCACAACCAATGATCTTACATTCCTTGAAGTGGATTTAACTAATAAAAGTTGAATTGAAGGGC
>QMFG01001329.1:1547-25161 GCA_003314545.1 Ramaria sp. MG151 | reverse complement strand
GCCCGGACCTTGAGGAACTAGAGCTACATCACCTTCATTACCTAGGCCCCCCCACACGTGAGCCTGATTCGCAGGACAAACTGAGTATCGACAAGGATATTATTTACTTGCCACACCTCATCAAACTCTGGTATCGCATAGGAAAAGATCGCATTCCATATTTTCAAACACTTTCGAGCTATATTAGATCACCCTCGTTGAAATATATCTTCTTAGACACCTCGGATCCCGTTCCGTTTCTTCAGGTGCTCCCACCAAACGCTATCGACACTTTCAGGACCGTACCACATCTCTATATCGGCGGAGACTTGGGAAGTTGCGCTCTGAAGGGGTGTTATTCCACAGATGGGTCACAGCGTTCTCTCATCCAAGGAACGCCCGATTTGATGCTGAAGAGATATGGCGTGCCCAGAATTAATGATTTATCTGATTTCCATGAAATTCTCTGTGCCTGTCGAGGTGTGAGGTGGCTGGAGGTGGTGGATAACGCTTGGAATTTTTTACGTCTAGAATCAGGCATCGACCTCGTGTCAATTATGCCGCAGCTTTCCATATTGGTTGGAACGACAGAGATGTTACAGTAGCGCTCGAAACGCTGATTTCGCATCCGAACTTCACCATCGACACTATCATTTTCAGCCACTTACGGTTTGATCTCAAGGTGATGGCCAAATTAATTTCTACCGCTGGTATTCGGTGTGTCAAATTGTACGATTGTCTTGAGTCGGAACCCGACGCGGTGGCTTTTCTACGGGAGACCGGTGCTAGGGTGGATTGGTCTGAAGAAATGACCTGGAGCGAGCAAGAAGAGCAGATGGGAGGTTTTTACGTGCATCCGTGATTTGACATATTACTCAGAAGTGTTGTGGGTGCCATGGAGGGTGGAAGCTGCAAAGGAATGTCGGCGGACTGTCTAGAGATTAGTTATTATCTTTCAGATTTTTTCGGAGTATTTTGGGGTCGCATTATGGGAAGTTGGTACAGAGTAAGGAGTTTGAATGAAAATAGGTCTGAATCATCTTCTGGCTTGTCATTGCTTGCCATATTTGGTAGTGTGAGTTGTAGTATCTTTTGGGAATGGCTTTCTAATTGACTTTTGCCTATGCACCGGGTTCACAGAACTCAAGCTTTGAATCAATATCAAGGTCAATTCCAGTGATCATTCTAGCATTGATCATGTGTTAAATTGCAGTATGCACAATGTGCCCAAAGTTATGGTGAACTTCATTGATCTTCTGGGATACAAGGTGAGCATGGTCCATAGTGTTAAGAATTAAGAGATACAGCAGCAAGTAGAGATAGACAGAGAGTGATAATAACACTCTTGAAAAGAATTTCAACTCAAAAACTCGAAAAATGACTGGAAAACCCAACGTTATTTACTGTAGATAATGTCCTTCTTATATACAAAAGAATTCAGGAGTTTTGAGGCATGATATTCTCGGAAAAATGTCATAAAATAGGGAAAAGGGATGATAATGGGGCTAGGGGGTGAAATATGGAAGAATATTGTTCATAAATGTTCAGGATAATAAAGGAGGTTAAATGCGAAGTGGTGTGGAGCTTGTTCTGGGTTAAATGGAATGTGGAGCAATAGAAAATTGATCAATAGAAAGAGGGGGGGAAAATATAGGGAAAAAGTCGAGGGGACTTGCCCCTGGATGTCCATAGAGTCAATTAAGGGGATTTGAGTTGTGGAGTCGCATAGGGAGTTGGGGGAATACTTCCAGGAATGTTATAGGGTGTAGGGGGCTCGTTTGGACCGCATATATGTAGGTCCCTCGACTCGGATGAATATTTTGAGTGATTTTTGAGGAGGTGGTGTTCCCCTGCCTCATGATGATGTTTTGACTCGATTTGACTCGTTGTGGGCTTGGTTTTTTTGACTCGAAATGATTTTATGATGCAATGGACTGTTGAGGATGTGTGGGATATTTTTCCCCTCGACTTGTAGTGCAGAATGAATAAAAGAAATTGTGGTGATGTGATGGGAATGATGGCTGAAATAAAAGAAATATCAAAAGAAAAATAGTAGAGAAATATGTCCATATCTTTGCTCAATTTCCTTCCTAACACATAGTATTGGCCATTTTTGCTGCTATGAATCAATATAACCTGTTGGATGATGGTAATGTGCCCATGGTCTTGTCATTGGGGTATGTGATGGTGCACATGGCCATTTTTGGATAAGACAGTGCAATTTGCTAAGCCATGGCTAGGATCAGTGCGAATACAAGATCAGGTGTATAAACTGCCTGTTTTAAAACAATTGTTGTGTAAGTTGGGCCATTGGGAAGGTCAATATTGACACCACATGGTCCAATGGCTTTGAAGGTGCATCCATCTGCTGTATGGGTTGGCAGGTGGTTGTCAATAGGCTGATAGTTTATGAATTTAGACTTGTCAGATCAAAATTGACAGCTTGCACCACTGCCAAGAATCATGCTGCATCTGGATTTTGGGACATCGAGAGTTTTTGTGAAAGTCAAGAAGTCAGACATGCAGTAAAAAAGGCGAAGATATCTTCATCATGCACAACACTCACCAAGTCACCTATCTGCTTTTCTCGACACTTTCAACCTCTCGCTCACTGCCTCCTTATTTGAGATGTCGCGTCCCCTCCACAACTGACGGTGCATTTTCCTGCTGGGATTTTTAATGCACATCGATCGTTTGTCGTGAGGTGTTCTTCGTTGTTTTCCAATGCGAATTCTTTACGACTTCCCTTTCTTTCTTCTTTTTTTTTCAGGTTGAGTTTATGTAGGGTTTCCGATCTGCGGAATGGATCACTTCGGCTTGAGGTCGGTTTCTTTACACATCTGGGGGTCTATTTACTGCAAGCTAAAGATTCAGCCGAGAGACATCAGTAATAACAACATCTGGCGGTCTCATATTCGCCCTTGAAGGGACCCACGCCCTCTCCTTTTTCAAAGCTCCGTCATATGATCTATATAGATCTGAATCTGTATACTACAGCTGCGCCGTCCGAGTGCCTTCCGATTTTCGCCGCCAACCTCTTGAGTTGTAACCTGGTGACGGCGCCGACCGGGAGTCAATTTTTTCCCTTCGTGTGATTCGACCCTCGGCCTCTGAGCCGAAGTCGTGTGAGATGATATGATCCCTGGCCGGTACCCCGCTACTCCTAGTACTCTACTCTGAGTATGGAACAACGAAGCTGTTAGCTTCATACCGTAGAGCCATAAAGAAAGCTCTGCTCACGATAACTTTTTTTTTTCGGGGGTGTCGCAACCTATCGCTTAAGGGTTATTGTCTTAGTTCAATATCCGAGTTCAAATGTGATGCATGGGTTCAACGTTCAACGTTATAGGTTAGAGATCCGGAGACCATTTGGAAGGTGATTGCAGTCATTATGGAAAGGTTTTGACGATATATCCATCTCTTTCCATCCATTTAGGAGATTAGCAAAATTGATATACCTTTTTTCAAAGAACACTGGTGTCACCTCCCATCAGCCATATCGGCTTCTATTGCTTGGCTAGCAGAACTCTCACCCAACGTCATAGCTATGATCACGTCTGCTCAGGGGTGTCCGTTGCCAAGAGTCGACAGGCACCAATTGACCGAACCAGCGATCAGAGGGAGCGCCACAGGTACGTGGTGGGGCCTGGTTCCATGGCGAGGATGTTCCGACTGCTCATCTCCAGAATAAGTAATAAGGGGGCGTCACATAACTCGACATTTTCAAGATTCTTCGCAAAACCAAAACTAACAAGCTTCTGATTTGAATCAAATAAAAGGATCGTTTGTGACGCCAGCTCACTGACAATGTCCCCTAGACATATGGCCAGACATGGCCTTGTTATATGGTTTACTACATGTGATACCAACTGCTGAATGGATACGTATGAAGCCAAGTCTACCCACCGCTGGTGCCGGGACAGGGTCGTCTGCATCTGGCCCAAATTACCGGGGGGGAATAGACCCCACAAGTCTCGATCGACGCTCTTCCTCGCCGCATTCTCGGAAAATTTGGGGAGAGAATGGCTGCGTTGATCTATCACATCACCTGGCGAAAATGAACTCTCCTGGTGGTGAATGGGTACAAAACCAGATCTTAACAATTCTACATGCCGATTAATTCATATGATCTTCCCGCACCGCCTTGTCCAAACATTTGCCATGGCTATCACAAAGGTGGTCACTGGGAACAGTAGGGTTGGACACAGTGCTTTCGCATGGATAGTTTTATATTAGTGTATGAAGAGAGTGTAGAGTGAAAGGTCTCCTTGTGTGTTACTTGATTAATTTTTTATTTAGTATCAGGTGTCAGTACATTAACGAACAGACTTCAGAAGACACATAGATAGTGTTTTTAGATGTAATGTATATACAGCGAGACAAATATATTAGTGTTGTGAAGTAATGAAGAAACAATGAAGAAAGGATGAAAAGAATTAAATAACAAGAAGATATGACTTCAGCTTTGCAATGAAGCCAATTACAACTCTTGCAACAAGAATGAGTGTAGTGAGGGCTCACCTTGTTAAATAGTTGTGGCTCTCAGTCACTTGTGCAGCTAATAAAGTGAAAATAAGAATAAAAATATCTTAACCTGAGAAAACTCCGCACGATCCACCAAATTACATCACTTAGCTTGTTCCTTATTAACTACCACTAACCCTACTCCATGGCTATGTCCCTAACCATCAGGACTTGACTGCCGCCACAGACCAATGAGTCAAGTGGGACACGTGGACATCAACCAATCTGTACAACCTGGAAAGTGTTCGTATAGAAATTGTCACATGTGAATACCCTTGTCGTGTTCTAACGAGATTTGGTGTTTTTTTTTGCATCAACACCTATTCTTGGAGCTGCAAGTTAATCACTGCGAGACATAATAACCATAGTCCACTGCCATGGAAGGAAATAGGGGAATGGAATGGAATATCACCACTGGTGTGTGAATTTTTACCAATATAGATGTTCATATATGTTATGAATCGGTGCAGGGCTGGCTGAAACAAATCACTTGGAGATATCATACTTACATACTTGCGTACATATACAGAACAAATGTTTCATAAAATAGGAGACTACACACTGACCATCATCTTCTTTCAGAGTTGCGTTGCGGGCAGAGTTGAATCCCTCAATGCTCGTACTCTTACAATGTGTTAAGGAGTTGCGGGGGGATGGGTGAATTATAAGGAAAACAAAAAAAAAATTGGTTCAATGACACGCAGGTGTGCAACATTTAACTGCCATGGGAGATGTGAAGCGCACGGACCAGGAAAATACAAATAAAATAAAGAAAAACACTTTCAGTGGGGAAGTGGGCCAAGTTACTTGGTGCGGGATGGAGGAAATGCTGGAAGAAGTGAGTCGAGTAATATGGTAGGGTTCGAGTTGTACGATGGAACGATGGAGGTGGATATGCTCGAGGGACGAGGCAGTGGGGAGGCCGTCCGATGCTGTGACCTGCCCCATCCAGAGCGCAGTTCCCCCTCCCTCCCTGTTATCTGCTATTCTCCGCTCCCCGACATGACGGCCGTCAAAGTAGTCGTTTAATGTTGCCATGCCGAATACGAGGAGTTCAAACGCGATCGCAGCGGTGACGGGGGGATATTTAGCTGGTACAAGATGATCCAGAGACAATTGCGCGCGTTTGCATTGTATTGTACCATATTGTGTTAGGATGTGACTGCTATTAGGACTTTACATTACATATTGTTGTAGAGTGTTGGAAGTATAATCAGGCGAAGCTGGATCCTTTGGGACACACGTACAATCACTAGGTAGATAGATAGCTCATTCCTCGTTTTCTAGCTTATTTGGGAGGGGGAAGGACTCTGTTCGCGCATGACTTGCGCAAACAAAGCTATTGCCCAACCATCTATCCTACAGGGTCGTGTATCTGAACCTCCGCCAAGAGATTCCGACGCAATTGCGCCCGAGACTCCCATGCGTGTATCTCAGATCCACGTTGTAATTATATCTTGCTTATGGTACCGCAAACAATATGGCAAGCCAAAAAAAAGAGAGACAATATAATAGAGGATTGCATCGCAGACTTCTATATATATTAGCACGTATCCCATGATCAGTGTTTGCATAGTTTAACGTCTCAGGGAGCATCCGTAGGGGGGGAGTCAGGTGACTGGCGTAGTCCGAGGCGGAAATGGGTGGGGCACCCCGGCATTTAGTGTACTATGAGGGGCCAGTCGTCTGATTCGGGACCTTGGTAGAAATCGCTCGCATTCGTTCTCAACGAATGCGAGCGATTTCTACCAAGGACCTTCAGTCTGCTGTAATAATGAAACAGTCAAGAATCGAGGCTATGAGACACCTATGGTCTTCGGATGTTTTTGACGACATGCGTTTCCATAATAGATGAGTGGGGCACTAGTGAGATGATGGGATGATGTAATAGTTAAAACGGAGGACTGGTGGGGTATCGGGATCGGTCATGAAGGCGTGTGACGATGCGAGCACGTGGGTTAGGCAAGTGGCGCGCATTTCCCAAAAATTTCTGTAGGTAGGGGTGGGATCGAGATCGGTCATGAGGATGATGGGTGGTTGGTTGAAGTATGTAGTCGTCGATGGAAGCGCATCCGTTAGGTACGAGCTAGCAGGTGGTCATCAAATTTCTGTAGACACGGGTAATGCTGCCCACAATCTGCATACTTGAGACAAGCGCCAGAATGTCTTTCATCCACAGCCGAGGTGCTGACAAAGCCAAGCTGACTCAGCAAACTAGATTACAATGAAACAGATTTCGCCGCGATGCGAAGCTCTTCGGGACCGTTTTACGGCAGTTTGGTTGGACCCGTCGGATCTAGGCACGCGACAACAATTGATCCTTTGTTGAGCATTCTTCGAGAGCCTTCGAGAGAGTACGACACGCTGGTGTGGTGACAGAGAATGAAAGGAAGTCAATCTGGAAGGAGCTTGTCATGATCATGGAGCCCGTTGGAAGCACCGTCTTCCGCAGTTGAGCACTGAGAGCTGGCTGGGAATGTTTCCGTGCGAGCTGCACAGGAAAATGCGGGGTCAAGTTGATCGAAGAGGGAGATGGGAAGGGGCTACCGGTGAAATTGACAATTGTACAGTATTTATTACGTCAGGGCTGCGTGTGGCTCGGCATTTCCCGGATGGGTTATGTAATGTTGCCCTGGCCGTGCCGAGCTCTGATCACGAGCCGCCAGCAGGCACAGCTCAACAGATGACCACGGTATTATAACCGCCAACTCCTTCTACTTGGAAACTTAGCCTGCCCAACTACCATGGACTCTGCCTCTGTTCAGAAGCCCAAGACCAAGCCGCGTTTGGTAGCGTGCAGAGAGTGCCACAGGTAATGTGCTCAATTAAACACTATACATTCGGGTAATCGCGGATACGGAGATATGCTCATCCCTGAACACTAGGTCAAAGCTCAAGTGTGACCGATCCTAGTACGTATTACCACCACTGCTTAGAGTTTCTGATAACACTCCTTGCCCTCCTCGACAGCCCCTGCAAGTCCTGCATAAAGGTATGTCATTCAACCACAAAGTTTGGCGCCGAACTGAGTTATGGCGGTGGGCGGGGCATTTCAGCGTGGATGGTGAGTGGCTGCTGTTGCTCGGAGCGGAAGAGCATGCGCTGATCAGCGCACCAAGTGCCGACATCTGTCCTGATGGTACGTCCTGATAGGATGGTGCATAGACCCAGCGCGTGACCAGAGACTTTGCAGGTACTCTTGTTGCCACAAAACGTCAAAAGTAACCCCCCCCCGTCATTCATCACTTGTGGCTACGTGCTTATACCCTAGTATTCCATCTAGGTCAGCCATCGAGGCATCCCAGCTGCGTGAGAAGACCGCCAGCATGGCGGAGCGCATCCGCCAGCTGGAAGAAGCCCTCGCCGTCTCGCATGCCAAGACCTCCACGGACGTCCATGCGTTACTCGTTCCCAGCGAGAATGCGAATGGCGATCGTTCCGGCGACCCCCAGGGCTCGTCGTCGTCCCAGAACAACGACGTCATCGATGCCTTTGGCACGCTCTCCATCAGCTCCGACGGCAGGTCGAAATACCACAACCAGTCGGCGGGCGCAGACGTGAGCTCTCACCTTTCCGTTTCGCTGCTGTCCCGCACACACCTCTCATCATATCATACTTTTGCACCACGCTTTTTTTGTACAGTATTTCGCTGAGGTATAGTTGAATTTTCACGTGCGGGTGGAGGACGATGCTGACCGACCTTGCGCTAGGCCGAGTCTCCGGATGTCCCAACTGCGGGCGCGCGAGCGTTTTCCGAGGGGGGGTATATGATGCTCCCCCCTGAAATCATGCACCTCGCCTCGTTATTCCCCTTTGGCCCATCAGAGGGCGAAATCCCCTCATGCACAAAAGACGACATCATCGCCTTCCTCCCAAGTCCCGAGAATGCCTGGAGCATATGTGACATGTTTTTCTCGCATGGCGACTGGCTGTACATTTCTCTTCCTATTCATACATAGCCTTGGGATTTTGAAAAAAACTGACGCACTGTGTTTTGTTTGCGTTTGTGGCTGTTGTAGATTTGACGCAATAAGCCGCACCGAATTTATGGATCTTGTGTATTCCCACGTGTATAGCTCCTCCCCTTCCTCTGTTTCCGTCGACAAGCTCTCTCTGCTTTTTATTGTTCTCGCACTCGGAACTTTACTTGACCTCTCAAAGCCGTATGATATTCGGAGTACGGAGCGTTTTTACCAACTTGCGAAGGCGGCGTTTTGTTTAGAGCCGCTTATCGATACGGCGACGATTTCAACGATTCGCGCGTTAGTGAGTGTGTGTTTTTCCTTCTTAATTCCTGAGAAAACTGGATGACCAGTTTGGTTTTTTTTTCTTTTTTTAATGACGATCTTTTTGCTTATTTTTTTTTAGCATCTAAAAATTGTGTATCTTTATATGACCGATAGGCAGAATGTGGAACATCGATGGTTGAATCTGGGTCTTCTTGCGAAACTGACATTTAGTGTATGTGGCTGCACACCCTAATCTTGCTCGTACTGATTGGCAGGTATACGTATATATAGTCCGGGCTTCGTGCGTACCCCTTCACTCCTGTTTCATTTCATTTTTTTTAACAACCCTTTTACAGATAGAGATAGTGGCCACTGGATTCGTGATGATCCTGAAGAGATCGAGCGACGGCGGAAGCTCTTCTGGGAAGTGTATGCATATGGTATGTTTTACATACACTCGACCTCACCCGCCTCCAGTTCTCTAATCCCGCGACATTCTGATTCGCACCCTCTTCTCAGACGCATGGATTGTCAGTATAACCGCTTGGTTTTATTTTGTTAGCAAATTGACGGCTGGCGTAATCGGTATTGCAGAGTTTTATTATGGGCAGGCCGCCCTCGTTCAATCTCTCTCACGTCCAATGCCATCTACCCAAAGACACACAGGAGTTTATCAACGATAAAGGTCAAGCCGAGCCTAGTTGTACGTCGACTCCCTTTGACTTCTCCTTCATCAGCGTCCTGCTCACAGAAAGTTTTTTCGCCCCTCCTCCTCCTCCTCCCTAAATCAACCCCCTCAACTAATCCAATCTCGCCCCAATTGAATTAAATTAACTCAAACCCAAAACCCAGTCCACACAACCTGGAAATACCAATACCGTTCCCAATGTCTCGTCCCCGTCGTCGAGGAGGCGTTTGGTGCAAAGAGCCCAAGCTACGCAACTATCCTCAAGCTTGACAGGAAGATCCGCGACTTTGAGATTCCGCCTTCGCTGAGGCTGGGTATTCCCCCGGATACGGATACGAGTGCCGTGAGTTTGTCGTTGTCGATGCAGCGGTATATGTTGTTCTGTGAAAAAGAGACTAGTGAGTATGATATATTCAGTTATTTTTTCTTTGTTTCCTTTCCCTCCCTCAATTTTTTTGTTTCATTTGCGCGTGAACGTTGACATGGGTTGCGCTTTCCCCCTCCCCCTTCTATTCCCCAATTTTCGTCTCCCCATCTCCTTTCCGCACCACACGCTTTATTTAGGTTTGCTGTACCTGCACCGCACATTTTTCGCGCAGGCAGTGTGCGACTGCCCAGACAACCCTCTGGAGAGTAAATACGCCACCTCTGTCTCCGCGACCTATCGTAGTGCGTGTCTTATTGTCGCTGGAACGCACGACGCAACGGTACGGCATCCTGAGCTCGCGGCGCGGTTGTGGTTCCTATGGTCAAATTTATTCTCAGCGGCTGTAAGTGCAGGCGAAACTGACATTGTGATTTTGATGCTATCTTTTTTTTTTTTACACAGATTGTGTTGGGTTCGATCGTGACGAGAAGTCCTGCATGCCAGTTGTCAGCTTCTGCCATGAATGAACTGGATCTTGCGTGTAATCTTATGGAACGGAGGGCCGCTAGCGGACGTTCCGCCAAAGCCGTCGTAAGTACAATTTTACTAGAATCGCCGAGCATCTTGCATATTGACGAACCAATCATCATCATTGTTTTCTTTTTTTCTTTTTTCCAGCCTATTCTGCAACGTTTACGCGACAAAGCTCGGTTTATCCTGACACAGCTTTCTCAAGGTGCCATCGACAAGGCGTCCCCACAGAGTAACAGCAATTCGTCAGGGAGAGACGATGACCACGACGAACTCGCGATTTTTGCTGGGAGGACGCGGTTTATCTCTTCGGGGCCAAGGAGTCGTTCGCCCACGGGGTCACCGCAGGGCGTTGGGGCTGGGGCTGGGGCCGCATCTGGGTCGTCTCCGCGCCGCCGTGGGTCTGAGAGCATAGGAACGACGATGCAGCAGAACAACACGAGGCGGGGGTCGGAGCCCTTCCGCTATGGCGACATCCCGCAGAGCGAGAGCGAGATCTTCCAGCAGGCGCATCCTTCGCTGTTGGAGTACATGCGAGGTATCAACGGATACGTCCCGCCGCCGGCAATGCTCCAAGGGCTCATGGCGGCACGTGCGGATCAAGCGCGGGACCCATCTCCGATCCAGCCGACTGTGATGAAGAGCGACGTGGTGTTGCAGCCCGGGTTTGCGTCGTGGGCGGACCCGAATGTCACTACGGTCGCTGCTTCGTCGATGTCCCTGGCTGCGACCCCGGGCGGGTCGGTGTTCCCGCAGTTCGTCGGTGGAGGTGGGGAGAGGGGGCCGGATCAGCAGATGCTGGATCTGGTGCAGGATGCCGTGTCGTTAGGGCAAGGTGCGACGATGTATGGGGGGTTGGCGAATCCCATTGCTCAGGGGGTTATAGCGCAGGCTGTGGGGACGTGTGGGTACCCTGGCGAGTTGAATGGAGATGGGACATGGCAGCAGCTTATGGTGCAGCTGGGTGTGATGGAGGGCCAAAACTGAGGGGAAAGAGAAAAAAAATTTCGCCTTGATGAGTGGGGTTTATGGGCCTTCTTCCCCCTCCCTTTCCCTCCAACAACCCTCGAGGGAGTGTGTCGCACTAGTGTATAACATTCTGCGTTCGGGGTCCTTCATTTTGACTGTTGTTTCAACGCCTCTCTTTTTTGGTTTTTTTTTTCCTTTACCTTTTTTTGCTTATGGGTTGTATCTGTTAGTGTATTATTGTTATTAATGTTGTTTTGGACGAACCGCTTCGTATGTGCTTTTGAGGTGCGTATGCGCAATTATATCACACGAGTTACTATTCTACAACCCCTCCATGAGTCAAATATATATAAAGAAATAAAAGCATACAAGTTGTGTGCCATATCGTAAAACCTGCGAAAAGTAACAACGGTAAAGCTACAGCTCCAAGATATCAAGTTGTTCAACGTCGCCGCGTAGTCTGTCGGGCGACAACGTCACTTTGGTTTGGTCAAACTTATCAAGTATATATAAAGCATCGTTGTATTTCCAGGCCAGCTTTCGCGAAACAGCACAGTAATGACACCTCCAGCTCCCCTTCGAGAGTGAGATTTCACTCATCTTCTAGTCAGATTCTCCCTCTCGTAATCGGAGAAGAATTTCAAAGACATTTCGTAAAAAAAAAAACGCTAGTGTATGAAGACCAATCTGAGCGAGATTTGGTGAACAACAGGGCTCTTTCAACGGTTATGCGTCGAATGTGATAAGGGATCTCTCCAATTTTCAATATATCAGTGGTTCATCAGGGATCAAAGAGTTAAACTTTTGTGCGAAACAGCCCTGCGCTTTCTGCCGCGTGTCGTTCTGAAAGACTTCCATGTAGCCCAAATTTCGTGCAATTACTGCAATGCACAACCTCAATTATCGTTCTGACACGGCGGAAGTGGGATTCAAGCTTAAAACCACCTAGCACCTAGCTCTGAATTTGTCCCCCAAAACTACGGGAGACTTGTTGGCAAGCCAAAAAACTCACTATCCCAGTTTTTCAACACACCTGTAGTTTGCATAATGTCATTACATCACAATGTCCCGATCTGATCAATCCCAACTCCAACTCCAATCCCGAGAGTAGTGCTTCTGATTAAGCTTTCAATCTAGTTATGGCAAAAAGTATGTCCAAAGTGACCTCACGAATAGAACTCAACCCAAGCCATTTCGATCGAAAAAAAAAAAAAAACCTCTTTGTATATAGGACCAAAAATCTAGAGCAGGCTTGAACGGCGAAAATTCGCTCCCCTAGGCCGAGTCTAAGGTGCCAAGGGTACTGAAAACAGATTTAGAGGCACTTCCACTTATATGGCTGGGAATTTTCACAATGTTAGTAAATCTGGCGAGATTTAATCTATGCTCCAATATCCATCTCTTATCGAAGAATCTGTGACCCTCAAGGCGCAGCTTAAAGCTAACAAGGCATGTGTGATTTTGAAGATCTAGGAGATATCGATAGGGACCAGCGCTGTACCGGATGCTTGTTCGTGCGTCCATTGCATGCAGGGCCTGCCGCCCACTCCTTTTACACATTTAGCAATGCAGCGTGAGCGCTGTACCTCATGTGATTCCTTATTAGTTTTGTTCCTTCTCATTTCACCTTATGAAAGAGTAAGCCGGCATCGTCACTCTTGTACGCAATAATTGAAAATCCGGGCCGTTTGCGACAAAAAAAAAAAAGCTATTTTGGAAAAAAGACAGTGCAGACGTTATTGCGATGCAGACTCACTAAACAGAGGAAAAAAAAATACACCTAGACGGTCTTCTTCGCTTCGGTAGCACCAGCTTTACCCAATACTTCCACATACGCCTTTGGGAACCAGCCTTCACGGCCTTCTCGTGTGCGACCACGCCACCACTCACCCTCAACGCCTGTCACTGGGTCTGTCGTACCAAGCACAGCGACCATCTCCCCTTCTCGTAACGCAAGTTCTACAGGGTCTTTGGTCTCAAATGGATATAAAGTCTGGGCGAACACCAATCGACTTGGGTCCAGTGTTTGGTGGGGGGTTGGCGGCGGAAGACGCGCAGATAGATGTCGAATCAGACGGTGCATGACATACGGGATGCCAAAAATGGCGAGGAGGAAGAATATAATAGGCTTTTTGTTTGGTTTTGGTGGATTCGGATTCGGTGGAGGGGCACCCGGCGGCCGGGCCAAAAAGCTCCCAAACTCATCTGTCATTCCATTGGGGGGACGGCCTGTTATGAGCCCTTTGAGCCAACGCACCATCCCGAAAAGGCCAAGCACAGTGCCTAGTGCGTTACGGAGTTGTCCGAACTGATCTGCTACACCAACCATGGCAAAAAATGAGGAATGTGTCGCCATGAATGTGCTTTCTAACATCTGTGCAAAGCCTCCAAATGTCTGTACAATCGATTGAAGGAGCGCAAAGGTCGAGTGTGTCGTCGCTTCCAGTTGTTGCGTGAGTGATGGATTGTTGGGATCAAAGCCTGGGGGTTGCATGCCCATGCCCATTCCGCCGTATCCCATTCCGCCATACCCACCCATCCCACCGTAACCCCCCATTCCCCCATACCCCCCCATTCCGTATGACCCCATTCCCCCGTAGCCACCCATCCCATAAGATCCCATGCCCCCATACATAGATCCGCCTAGTCGATTATATGGAGAGGCATAACTAGAGTAAGGTGAGCCGTATGGAGAAGCATTGTACTGTGAAGTGAGTGGATTGGTATAGGGCGATGTGCCAGTACCAGCTGCGGCATTGAGTGATGATGGACGGTCAGGGATAGACGGAGCTACAGTAGACGATGCTGGTTGCGACGACTCTTGAGACATTGGTGACGAGGCAGCAGTTGCAATCGCACCTGCCCGCTCCCAAGGCTTTGGCGGAGACACCATGGTCGTCGGTGGAAAAGCTTAATATGTTAACCGACCCGGAGAGCGCCCAAAGCGAATGGTTATGTCAGACGTAAGCAGTTTGAAGTTCCCAAGTCTCAACTTGAAACTCCTGTTCTCCCGCAACCTTTTGTGATGCTGATTCGTGGTTTCTCCCTTATGTATAAAATTCTCATAAAGTTCTTGCTAGGGAATTCCCAATACATCTGTAACTTTCGAGTGACGCACTACTGAGTCATGATTCCGAAGAGCGCCAACGCGGAAATATGGAATCCTTGACCAGATGGATTTGTCTCTTCTTCGGACACACATCGCAAGGAGATAAACCAGCGCATATATCAGTATGTACGTTGCTTATGGATACTAAAGTCTCCCATACAGCTCCAAATGCAAGATCCAAAGCAGTGGATGACGTCGACAAGAGGAACAATCGATATTCTAACCGTTAGCCATCGCTCCTCAGATGTCCACTCAGCAGAGTTATCCTAAAGTACGGGCAGGGAAGCAAGAATAAACGGTGGGAAAACGAAGCCACTGACCACTACACAAATGCTCCTTCGGCGTTCAGCAGGTCATTCAGAGCGCGCACTACACAGCCCACACCCTCTTGGACCTTTTCTCGCTCCTCTTCAGCAACCTTCTTCAGCCATTTGGTTTCAAACCTATCTGGATGCCACCGCAGTAGCGCCTCACGCAACCGATCCTTACGTGACTTTGACTGAGAGTGTTGAGGATGAAGTATAAATGCAGCGATATGGATAGGGAGGAGCATATCTGGCGAAGATATGGGCGCAAGCACTGGCCACGGGATAGACCGGAATCGAAGCTGCGTCGCTGTCGCCATCGCATCCCACTGCTTCTCATATGCATTCCACAACTCAGGCACCTGGAGATCGGAAGCAGGGCGTATACTATTAATTGATGTCTTCCGCGTCTTCCGTTCAGCTTCACGGCGCTCTGCCTCCCGTGCCTGCTCCTCTTGGCGTCGCTTCTCCGCGCCACGACGCCTTGCATCTTCCGCACGCCGCTCATTTACCTCTTGTTCCCGTCGTCTACGTTCCTCCTCCACGCGATCCTCCTCCTTCTGAACGTACTCAGCTCTCATCTTAGTTCTATATTCGTCAGCAGGAGGCGTCGGTTTCACGCTAGGAGTTGCTCTGACTGCCGGGTTAGAAGGTGAGGATGCAGCCTTCGCCGCAGATTGAGAGGAAGTATACTGCTTCGAGTCCCCGAAGGTTTGAGAAAATGAAGTACGAGATGCGGTGGGTGTTCCAAATTGTGGGTTTGGCGACGGCTGGTGAGGTAGGGGCTGCACACGTATGCCGGGAGCATTTGGTGCGCTGAGCGGAGGTTGTGATGATGCGCTCGTATGCGTCGGTTGGGATTGTGAGGCCTGCCTCCTGGGGGACGGAACTTGCCGTTGCTGCTGGGGCTCGCTCTTTGTTGAGGGGTCATCCAAAGATACTGGGGGAGGCGGCCCAGGAGATTCTCCAAACAACATGGAGGTCTTCTTTGTCGGAAGATCTCGAGTTCCATCAAACTGCGTCGATGTTCTACGAGATGGAGCACCAGGTTCCCTCGCGGTATCGGGAGGTATCCATACCTTTGCACGAGGTTGCTCATCGTTTTTTGCATGTCCCATCGCACTAGAAAACGGTGTGCTTGACAACGGAGAATTTTGTGTGCTTGTACCTGCTTGCCTCGCGCGCGACGACGGGGAAGATCCGCTAAAAGCACTCGAAGCGGAGCGACGCAAATCGTCATGTGCAGGAGTATGTATTGGGACCGCGCGAGAGGTACTTGGCTTAGGTTGGGTATCCGAGGGGAACCAGCGATCATTAGCGACTGAAGATCCCCCCGTGTCTGCCGTAGGGCTTGCGCTGAAAATACTCTCGTTCACGCTCGAGCGACTTGATGTCTCAGACACAGGCGGCTTGACGGGGAAGGGACGCGTTGCTGTGTCGAAATCATTGTTAAACGTTGCATAAGACGAGCGTGCGCGTATTGTTGCTGCGCCCTCCTTCGCTTCTTCGGTCAATCGGGCACTCTTTTCTTCCCTAAGGCGTGCCTGCGCTGCACGTGCTTTAAATTCTTCTCGATCCCGCTCACGTCTCTCAGAGACGTGAAAATTAGACAGGCGTGTCCTCTCTGCCCACTGCTGCCGATCCCGGAAGCGCTGAGGTTCGGTCTTTTGCCACTCCTCATTCCTCCTGAGTATATCCTCTTCCTCCTGCTGATTCTCCCATATCTTTTCAGGCATGCTCCACCGATCCCTGCCTGATTCTTTAGAATATTGTTCCCGCCGAATTTGCGCGAGGATTCTTTCCTGCCCCTCCTGGGCCATGTCTACCCACATGGGATCCTGCTGGCCGACACTCCATAACCGCTCTTGGAGTTCCATCTCGATGTGCTGCTCGAGCTCATCCTGTTGAATCTGCTTCATCTGCTCGAGTCCCTGTTCGTATTCTCTCTCCAACCTTTGACGTGTCTCTGGGGTCACGAACGGGCCAGCCTTACGGAGAGCAGCGAGGTGCTCTTCGTACATCAGTCGCGCTTGGACCTCGAATCGCGCCTTCTGTTCTTCCTCCAGCTGTTGTACCCATATTTCATCACGCTCGACGGTCACGGCGTCCAAGGGGCAGTTCATTATTGGAGACCCTGATGCTGGTGCTTTGCCTGACGACACAGGCGTGGACGTAGTAGATGCATTCCGATTGTTTGTCGAAGCAGCAGCCATACTAGTGGCCATAGATGGGAAGCTACTTTCGAGGTAGCAAGTGGTAGAAGGACTTGGTTTTGTGCCATGATTGGAGGGGTCTGCCTGCCAAGCGCTCATTCGCGTGATAGACACGCGGCGCTTACGAAATATACTAGGAATACGAAAGAAGGAAAACATGAATTTTCTAGATCGTTTGGCTATAGGCGTGATGGTTAAGCGTTCTGCTTTCATGTTACACGTGTTAGCATGGGAGATTTTGAGCAAACGGAGCCTTGATGCATGACGCCCAAGGGTTATATACGAATGGTGCGGGGCGGCATGCGCACGAGGTGAAAGAAAGGAAGATTCCTCAAGGCTTGGATATCAATCACACGATCTTGTAGTGCAACGTTGAAAGGAGGCCTTTATCTACCAGTTCTTGCATGCCGAGTGCGCTTGCAAATGCCACAAGTTTCAGGTCCTCCCTTAAAAGACAAGAAAATAATCAGTGAAAAAAATATAGGACAATATTTGCGGAGATGACAACTTTAATTCATTGTACCAGATCCTGAATGTTTGCTGGTATTACGAAAAGACAATCCATATCATACTTGTGCCCTTCTTGATATATAGTATTTTATTATTGAAATCAGTCCATCCAAAACTTGATGTCATAGAGTAGCACTTTTCAAGAGTTGGCTCAGACACCGAGTCACGGCTTCGCAGCCTGCTGCGACGTCCTCTTTGTCTTTCTCTGCAACACGCGCTAGCAACATGGCTGTCTTGTCAGGATGGAATCGAAGTAGCGCTTCACGTAGACAAGCCTAACCCAAAACAAACATAAGCATCACGAAGGAAATAAATGAAGTGTAAAACCTTCAAAGGGCGTCCACTGGCCGTTAGGAAAGCCCGCACGTTCTGCACATCAATGTCCTCAACGGAACGCGGGGAAGGATATTGAGGCCATGGTACGTTTCGAAACATTAAGCGCTTGGAGTCGTTAGGAGAGAGTAAAATCTCCCAAATTTTGCTATACGAGGCAAAAGCTTCCGATAGTTTGGTTTCCGAGGGGGGACTAGAACGAGAAGATGCCTCCTGTTTCGATGACCATTGGCCCCAAGACCCGAAATTGAAACCACCACCATCAGGGTATCCCCCACTCTCATGCCATCCACTATCCGATCCGGGAGGACTAGGACTACGTGGGGGGCTCCAGCCTTCGCGCCATCCGTCGCGCCATCCGTCACTTGATTGGAAAGGACCGGATTCGGAGCTAAGTGGGGGCTGATTCTCCCATCCCGAACTCTTCTCCCATCCCGTATTCTTCTCCCATCTCGGACTTTTCTCCCATCCCGTATTCTTTTCCCATCCCGGACTTTTCTCCCATCCCGGACTCTTCTCCCATCCCGGACTCTTCTCCCATCCCGAACTCTTCTCCCATCCCGGAGTTTTCTCCCATCCCGAAGTTTTCTCCCATCCCGGAGTTTTCTCCCATCCCGAACTCTTCTCCCACTCCGGACTCTTCTCCCATCTCGGACCTTTCGCCAACCCCGGACTTTCCTCCCACTCTGAACTCTTCCCCCATTCTGGACTCTTTCCCCACTCCGGACTCTTTCCCCACCCCGAAGCCTCCTCCCATCCCGGACTACTTTTCGCCGCTTTATCCCATTCTTCCCAAAGTCTTCGCTGTTTTGCGCGCCAAGCATTGGTAGCATCTTGTGTCGACCACGAGGTACGCGTATGCCTGGAATGCGGTACGTGGGCTTGAGGATGCAGGTGCGGATGGGTATGCGAGTGCGAATGTGTATAGCGATAGTCATACGCAGCGGACGCGTAAGTATACGTACGGGAACGCCTGAGTGGTGGATCCTCATGCGCATGTCCAAAAGAATAAGGACCAGTATTATAGGCACTTGGATATGTCCAATAATCAAAGTAGTCGTCTTTCTTGGGGAGATTTGGTGGACACGGCCTTGGGCGCACATTCTCGGGACCATGATCTACCCCGATGCCATTGTCAGCGAACGAACCAGTATATTGATCCTTATTCTGTTTAGACGATGCCGACTCCCCTGGCTTGAAATAACAGGGTTTGAAAATTACGGGTGGTGGTGGGACCAGCGACGGGTCAGGCATCGACCCGAGCCAGGTTGGATAGTGGAAGTACATTGTGGCTCGGAGGAAAACATGAGGAACTGGCCCTGCTTTATAAACTTGTAGTCAAGTCTGTCGATAGGCCTGAGTGATGGCATGAGGCAAGAGCGAGGTCTGAATGGTGCCCGACAAATTGGCGCCAAGCTTAAGACTCTTATCTTCTCGGACAACCCTGATCACGATCATGGCAAATTCTGACTTACTTCTCTACATTTTGGCCGTGTAAGCTTGACCGCTGGAGTTGCAGCCTTCCAACTGAACAAGCCTCGTCCTGCAGTTTTATTCCGCCGATCCCTGTATTCATTAGTGAGTCGTACACTCCATGAACACTTTGTGATCTAATATATGCACCGATGAATAAAGAGAAAGGGTGTGGTGCAGGTATGTCCCAGTACACCACCAAGTTGACTACTTCACAAGAAACATTCAGACGTCCTGATCAACGTTTGCCTGTGGGTCCTCGGTTGGATACCAGGCGTGGCGCATGCCTTGTGCGTAACTTATCTATCTTCCATAACATCCAACTCATTCGTTCTCAGCTATGTCATCCACAAGAACGGAGGCACAGTGTAGGATCATATGAAAACAAATTAGCAATTCGCGCCCGTTAGAGTCACTGTAACACGCCTTCAAGCTCTGTTTCTTGTCAGTTCCATCTCCATCGCATTCGGACTACATGTTGTCAAACAGTTATCGAGCTAGTCTAATACTATCCAAGCTTGCACTCTTTGTTTCTCCTCGTGTAGCGACCTCCCTACAACATCGTGCCACGGGCGCTCAAGCGACTCCTATTGTGCTTAGCGGCCTCACTGTAACACCATGCCACGGGCGCTCAAGCTGTGCGTAACCCGTCGATCCAATGCCTTTTACGCCTCACTGGCTTCGTTGTATCATTCTGGCACAGTTTGACTGGCTAGCACTAAAATTCCAAGCCCATGAGAATTTCCCCACGAATCCGCGATTCTTCGCAGAATAACACCAGGCCCCGCTGTATTGGATTCTTGGGATTCTGATGTACTTATCGTAGACTTCAGACGGATAACGTCTAGAGTAGTCCTCACGTGAGACTGCTTACCATGATAAAGGTATTACCAAAACGGACCAGATCTGTTGAGTTGACGGCGCAACAAGTGCAGTGCCAAAGCTTCTGCACTTGTACAGGTATTTTGAAGCTTATCTTTATCCAGGCTACTTGCAGTGGGATGCACATGGGTCTCACCAAATTATGCAACAATGAGCATGGCGTGCCGATCATGCATGTGCGAAACAGGTGCGCATGTGAAGCAGTCTTCCACTATCACTGCAGGCATAGAAGAATTTTTTAAGTAAAGATAGTGTTCAAATAAATTGTCAACTTTTACAAAAACATTCAGTCTTTTAATAATTCCTTGACTCAAGTGAAAAGACTATGGAACTGATAATTTCATCAAGTCAACATTCTCCTGTCTGTAGTGTATATTTTCTCCCTTTTAGTATTTGTTTTTGCCAACTGGCACTTTTTACATAAAATCGAATAATCACACTAAGGTCCAATTGTGATGGATTTCCGAGGTGCACAAATGGTGTTTCTGGGTGCATTTGCGTTGAAAACACGTGGCAGAAAGTTCATATACGTCCCGCGGGACAGATGGCTACACACGCTATGCAATAAATTTGCTTGAATACGACTAGGAAAGAAAAGAAAAGAAAAGAAAAGAGGACTTTAACCGGTCACGAAAACAATGATGAACTAGAAAACGACGGATGAGAGGCACATTCTACTATTTTTTCTTTAAGTGTTCTCACGGGTGTCTGATGATATACTTCCAAAATTTTACAACAAATAATATTCCTAATAGCAGTACCAAATTCATAGGGTATAACACAAAGCGCCGCAACTATCTCCGGCATCAGGCTATCCGTTGACCCCTGCTGCCCATATCTGGTCCCAGCCAAATATCCTCTCCCTTTCCATTCTCAACTCAGAGACCTCGATCTCTTCTACGCAAAGCTCCTCCGAATCTTCCACTGTCTCAAGATAATAATCTTCGTCTGTCGCTACATTTGTTTGACTTCTCGTACTCCTCGAGCGTCTTGATGTTGTCACTGAGAAGTCGTCTTCAAAATCTTGGCCGAGACTCCCCATAATGACACTTATTAGATCACCGGTGGCGGCAGTAGTAAAGGACCACTCGACGGCCATCGGCGAGCGAACAGTAGTAGTAGTAGTAGTAGTAGTAGTAGTAGTAGTAGTAGTAGGGAGGATTGGACTGGGTGGAGCATCTCTACGGAGGTTAAGGAGTAAACGAGATGTTATCCTGCACGCAAGTAAGAGCAAGTTCTCGTGACTAGATATGATTGAAACGCACACAACTGGTATACTAAAACGGCATAATAAAATCAACTTTTGATAAGTAGAAAGAGAACGTTGAAACGTACAGATGATTAAATGTGACATTGATGGTGCGCAAGTTTGGCTAAGAACGAGATGAATTAATGTGGAAATAGCAATATTTCGATATATGAGCGTACTTCTGCCAGCTGATGAAGGGAGACATTTAGCTACGGGTAAATTACCACAACAAAACAAAACGCCTTACACAAATCAACAAAATAGACAGAAGGTTTGACCCAAGGAGGACACTAAAATAAATTATTTTTCGACATTCACGAAAGGAAGATGAGACACCTACAAGAAGTACATACTGCCTATAAGGGGGTAAGAATATATGTAAAAAAAAATGAGAAAGTCCCACGGACCGTCACGTGCGATTACACGAATGAGTGTAAGATTTGACGAAGAGGTGACTTCTTGCCTCCTGAGGAAGAGGGTTCTGTGGAGTGTAAGGCCATACACTAATGCGTCATAAAGGAGAACTGCCATATAACCCAATGCGAGCCCTATCGGTACAAGAGACAGCCTTGTTAGGGACTGATATTACAAAAAGGGGATAATATACACTGACGGTAACTCCTGCATGACGCATATGCCGAGAACACGAATTATCAGGTCTTTTCATGGTTCAAGCCGGAGTAGAGAAAAGTACTCACGCATTTTCAGGAAGGTGAGGTAAACATCCCTGAAAACCAGGAGGGAGTGGGAAAGAAACCAGGCTGCTTCCCGCCCACTAAACCCGATCAAGATCTCTCAGAACTACCTAAAAACGACCACTCACAATTGCCACCGAGACTTCTATAATCCATGCAACGGAAAGAGTCCAAAAAATGACCGTACGCCGTTCGTACAATGCGTAAGTCCGCAGCAAAAGGATTACTAAGATGGTTGTGCGGGTTCAAAGGTCATAATTTGGCATTGAGAAAGGACGGGAAGGGTACTGACTTCCAACCACCGATTGACTGATCACATTCGACGCTACCACGAATGTTATGACATGCTTTGCACATCTGTGAACCCAACAGGCGGGAGAATATCAGAACTACAAAACTGATCGTCTGTGAGGTTTCACTCACGCCTGCACAAGTATGTTCAGCGTAGTAACGAATAATGCAGAGGTCAGACACACCTCGGGAGAGAATGTACCCGAGTAGTACGCGAGCATTTCGGGAATGAGGCCCACAATGGTAAAATATCGATTTAACATGAAGAGAACTGTAGGTCCAGTAAGCCTACGCCTCCAGAACCTGTTTATTTCTAGCGGTAAAGTAAGTAGCCAGTCATAGTACAGCACCACTACAGTGTCCTCGCTGTCAACATCTATATATAGTTCATAGACATAACTGACCAATAGGTGCAATAATATAATAACGGGCTGCTCTGCTATATATTTTGATGGGGAGGGGTTAGGAATGCAGGACTGGTTTGGATGGGAAGGATTGGTTACTCACAGGTGCTCAGCACCAACGATTAGCTGAATTAAAAGTGCGGTAAGGGAGTCCATACGTGACGACGATGGGGATGGCAGGCATCCAGAGTGAGGGTCTTCTCTCCTAGAAAGTCGATCATATATACTTATGACATGCTACGTTGACAACCGAGGTAGAAACGCAGGCTTCCTTAATAGTCTCTTCGGATCTCTAAAAACGACACATATAAAGCGGGGAAGCTGTCTGATTGTCGTATCTTTGTTCTAGCACAGGAATTCATGAAGATGATCTTGGAGGGAGGCGCGGAAAATCACTCGAAGTTGGGGATCTACAAACCTCTGACAGTGTTCCGGCGCACAATGAAATCAGCTTGCTAACACATCGATGATATACGAACTGTGGAAGCCAACAATTCATTTAAATCTGGTGATGTGTTGATTTTCGATGCATAAGGAGAAATAAGACACACGTGGACCCATACCCCAATGCGGTAACAGTCTATCCTTCACATCTTGAAAAACAAGCACTGAGTGGTGGCACAAACTTGCATTGATGGGCGACGTTAACGCATAATACCGACACCGATCGCAAACTCCAGCTTTTTGTCGAGGCTAGGCTTTTGGACTCAAGCGAGGATGTGCATGGGTTTCTGAACAAGTGTGCCTTTGTATCCCTTGAGGGCGGGTGACAGACATACAATTTCAAATTTGATAATGTTTTTACAGAAATCAAGCTTTCCTGGAGTGTACTAGCTCCTATGTTAGGGGGGTTAACAAAAAAA